>JAIUNF010000004.1:5730000-5888509 GCA_022414665.1 Arthrinium puccinioides
CTTGTGGATAGTAGAGACAGCGTGGGGGGGTGCACATTTTATACCCAGTGTCTTTCATGGCACACCCGAAGGAGAGGAGGAAGATGCAGCCGCGGCTTCGAATACATGATATCACTGTGTCTGATACTTGTGTCATGCTGAGGTTGGTCCGACTGAGGCGTGTCTTGGTTCGCGGAGCAGAACTATTATTACGTGGTAGTACTCCACCAGAGTTGTTGTCTCCGAGCCCTCTCGAAACAAACAGTCTGAGAGTGAGAGCGTCGTGGATACGAGTATCCGAGATCACGGAGATAAAGAGTGTAACTTTTGTGGCATTCATTATCAAGCACCGTTGCTAGATTTCTAAACCTTATTTCTATCCAACTCAAGTCGAGATATTCCCGATGTTCCTTTGCGAGCTTTCCGAGGTCCAGACGTTTTGCAGAATCCTCTTTGGTGTCGGGGCTAAGTTATTCCTCTTCTTCGTCATCGCTCACATCTTCCTCGTCGTCCTCTTCTTCCCCGCCGTCCTCTTCTTCTTCCTCGTCGTCCTCTTCTTCGTAGTCGCTCACATCTTCCCCTGCCCATTCTCTGGACATCTTGAACCACTTTGCCTTTTCTTTGTCGGTCCAGTCCACGTCGTCCAAAAAGTCACCGGATTCCCCGGATTCCCCGCGGTCCTGCGCGGCCTTTGCCGCTGACAACAACGTGTCGATGCCTCTCCAGTAGGCTTGCTCATCCGCGCCTTCGTACTCGTCATCGCTGTCGTCGTCGTCGGAAGGATTTGACGCCTGATGACCGCGCGAAATCCGGTTGTCGGCCACGGGGTGGATATCGTCGGCATCCTCTCCATCGTGACCGGACCTCTTGTGCACGGTTTTAGACTGGCTATACTTCTTTGCCTCTGATGTGCCTGTCAGTAGAGAGCTCACTAGCATTTGATTAGGTTCAATAGGATAATTACTATGGTGGCGCGACTTTGTTGAACTGTGGTGGCGAGGCTTACGTGAACTATCGTGTACCGGGACAGCCAGAGCAGGAATAGTCAAAGACGCGAGGCTACCGATAATAGTACCAGAGGAGGCAGACAAACTAAACGGTAGCTGAAAGCCGGAAACTGTATCCCATATGATTGAGCTCGAGGTAATGACCTGGACCATGCAAGTGAGCTTCATACTGGTAACCTTATAATGAATAAGCCAAGAATACTAGTAATGCTTCATGTACAGAGGGAGTTATAGACGTATACTTGGGCCTATGAAAAGATTGTAGTAGCTATAGAGCAATATGAAACAGTGGCAGACGAAATAAGTCTTTTGTGGAAAAACAAGAAGTATGTTTTGAGTAACATACTAAATGATGTGTTAATTTACTTTTAATAACAAGGCGCGGCCGAACAGATATATCTAAAGTTATAGTGCCCTTGGGATTTTATTATAATCTTATTAGAAACATCCTAGAACAATTACAGCAAAGGTAGATTATCTCGAAGCTCGCGACAAAGAGGTAAAGGGTAGCAACTAGACAAAGGGATAGAACACCAATTAAAAGTCTACAGCGCAGATAGCATGCTACAAGATACCCTAATTGGACAAATTAGACAAGGGTAACCACATTACCAAATTTATCTGATTAGTCCTATAGGCGCATCCGGTAGCATACACGCTGCGCCATGAACCCTGGAATTGATATCCTATCCCTCTCTATCTAGTCGCTGCTTTTCAATCTCTTTTCCAGAGAGAGCTTAGAGATTCCGAGTCTGGGAAAAGATGACCACGTAGTAGTTCTATTATAATGTCGTCGTTAGTCTTGCCATTGTTATCCTAGTTATTGCTTCTTGTCGTAGTCTCTAAACCCCCCGCCCCTTGTAGGGGCTTCATTTACTACTCTTTTCTTCGTCGTGTCTCCATCCTAATCTAGCCCTAATAGCCAGTAAAGGTCTTTCTGGGAAGGTTCTATGACCTCCGCATCATCTTTATCGTCGATCTCGTCCTCATCTATCCCAAGTAACCAGTAGATGTCTTTCCAAGCAGAGTCTTTAGTTTCAGCAGCCTCTTCCTGGTGCTTATCCTTGTCCTCTTGCTTGTCATCTTTGTTATCGTCGTAGTCATCGTCGTTGCCGTCGTCGTCGTCATCCTCGTCGTTGTTATCATAGTGTAACAAAAGTGGCTCCGTTAAAAGTTCGTTGGCGGCCTTACGCACAAGATGCTTCCCAACTATAGCGTGAGAGTTTTTTCTTTTTTCCTCGATGCCTGTATAAGATCTAATATTTACGGCTTTCGCGTACCTATGTTCCTTCCCATCTAATATATCTATTAGTAAGTAGCTTACGAGTGCTCTATTAGGTGGACGAGGATGATTACTATTAGAATGAACTTGATCTACGCCCGACTGAATTGGAGTACTAAGAGCTAACGTAGCAAAACCTGTAAGAGTGTAGATAATACCGTAAGAGCAACTATAACTAGTAGATAGAAGCTGGAAGCTAGAAACTATACTAAAGGTAAGCAAGCCTAGAGTAATAAACTGAGGAGAGGAAATCGGTTTCATGATTTCAATACTGGTTTTACTAGGAACGAAATAAAAAACCAGCTATATAGCGGGATTGAATAGTCGGAAAGAAAGAAGAAGATCTTATAGATTATAAGAAGATGCTAGTTTAGGTTTTAAAATAATAATAAATCTAATAAAGACTAATCTCATAGTATAAGGACTTGAAGCGTTCTAAACCATGCTAAATATTTTCTAATCTTTTAAGTACTATGGAAATGAGATAATATAGTAGAAGTAAAGTTTAAAAAGTAGCTATGAGGAATAACAATAAAACATAAGCAAACCCAATGCTATTAGTCAGGTTACGGCTTATAAGTAGTTGTTTTTGCTAAAACTGGATTTTAGTATATTTTGTCGAAAGCAAGGATACTGTGTAATATCATGTAATAACTGTAACTAGTAGGAGTGACTTTGGTACCTCTTTATAGCTAGAGGGATCAGTGAGTACTAAGAGCATGGAACGACTTTGAAATAAGAAACGCGTTTTCTGCCTCTCTGTCTAGCCAGCCTCACTACCTCTTTTCCCGGAGTGCTTGGGGGCACCAAGTCCGGCAGACTACTACCACCTAGTAATTTTATTATAGCAGCATCCTCAATTCCGACAAGATCCCTCCAACCTAACTTCAGGCCACTGTAAGTAGTCCTTCCTCGGCTTTGGCTTTCTAGATCGTATCTAGTAATTGCTCGACTTAAAAAATTTCCATGCTCCCTAGATAAGCGACAAGTATTGTGCTCTTCGGGGCGCCTGGGAAGCCTATGGCCGGCCCAGACGTTAAATATATCAACAACAACTTTGATAAGCGACAACATGCAACTCGGCCTTGTATGTCTTGTACTTGGACACGACGATCATTGAGGCAGAATCTCACTAGATAGCCCACCCTATATGTAATAAACACCATCGTTCCTCTAGGCTGTACGCCGTACGGAAGGAAATGGGGGGGGCAAGATTAGGTATGTGAAGTTCAGATTTGGCTGAGAAATGGCTTGGTACTCAATTCCCTGTGACTCAACAAAGTGGCAATAAGAGCTACTGGATCATGGATTGCCGCTATTCTTCGGGTGTCCAGAGTCATCAACGAGGAGGGAAGGGCGAGACTTGTCGAAGCACGGTAGCACCGGAGTCACCATGGGCCCGATTACTATTGCCCAAGCCAGACACACGACACTGGGCATCACTACGGATCGGGGCAACAGACAAGTTGTACAAGTAGGCAGTGTGCGAGGTAGTATGGCTTTCATGGAGACTCTAACGCATTCCTAATGCGACTCATTACCTCAGCTCTAAGCTCCTCTCTCAGTTCCTCCATATCGGGGGTACGGCGACCATGTGAATGATCATCCCAACAATCCTGAAGAACCGTAAGACCATCCTCCAAGTCACCGATGGCCTCGCCATGTTGAATTACGGTGGCGTCCAAATCGATGACAGCCACATCGTTCTTCTCAATGCGCTGCTCCAGGGCAGCATATTCGTCCTCCCGTATCCTCGTCTGGCCCCGAAGCTTGACAACCTCGTCACGCAGATTGTCAATCATTGCACTCTGCCTCACAACAACCTCCTTCACATCGGCGAGCTCGGCCAAGAGCCTCTGAGCCCAAGGAGGTGGCACGGTATCATCGTCCGCCGCCTCGGGAAACCTCGGGTCTTTTTCCAGTGCTCCTCTCTTGCTTGGCCTCGTGGACGGTGAATCGTGCGTGCTCGTCCCACTACACTGACGATGCCGTTTTCCCCGCCCTCTTCCGGAACCTGCACGTTTCGGACAGTTCGCAGCCACAGGGGAAATGGGTGGACCGGGGCCAATCTCATCGTAGGACGGCGGACTGTCCAGGTGGTTCGGAGGGCTGACTTCGGAGTCTGTACTGACGTCATTATCGTCAACAGGCACGTAGACCTTGCCACCAGCGCCTTTGTACAGTCTATGAAGATCGCCAAATCGGGAGACAGAGCGCGGAGAATCGGATTGGATTGCGTCGGCCAGGGACTGAAGCCGAGCCTTGGAGAGGAGGGTATGCTCGATGTACACAGCTACGGTCAGAGCCGTGGCTAGCGACTCCAAGGCTTTGATGATGCCAGCAGTCGCAGGCTTCTTGGGTTCCAGGGGCTCTTGGTTGGGCACAATCAGCTGCGCAGGTTTGTGGAGATTGAATTGTAGGCGAGTGGTGTGGCTACTCAGTTTCGTCCGAATCCGATGGGTGGTGTCATCGTCCAGGGTCCAGTCGAGAGACGAGACATGATCTGGGGGGATGTGTATGTATAAAGCAATGTCTTGAAGGTGCTTATGCCTGACGGGAATGCGAAGTCTGAAGAAGGAAGCGTTGTTCTCAATGCAAGCTTCAAACGTGATATCTCTGTTCGCAGGGTCGGGATGAAGTAAAGACTGGGCACCGGAACCAGGTGCTTCCCATTCCACGGCGGCTTTTCCGTTGACGGTGAAATTGTTCACATGGTCGCTGCCGCCGATGCGAGAAGACGTCGGTGATGGCGTCGCTTGGGTCGACATAGCGGAGGGATCCTGTTTCCATGAAGGATCAGTAATTCAACAGGTCAACTTACTTGGAGTTCACGCGATACGATCCGATCTAATCCTCAATCTCCGTACGCCCCAGCGGGTCAACCAGAGACAAACGCCGGTTCTGCAAGCAGGAAGACTACACGCAGCGGTAGTAGTCCCCTTCCTCGGATCCCGGTCCTTTCAGCGAAGGTGTCCCCGAGAAGACAGCGTTCGCCGAGTAGGAGGCCGGCCCAGTTGATCGGAGGCGCAAGTAACGGGCGTTTGTTCGATTGACCGGCAGGACGCGACACGACAGCGTTTCGCGCTCGATCGAGAGAAAGAAGCGCGAAAAGGTCTAGAGACGTGATTCGATCGTGTCGGTTCGGTGATGTGTGATGACAGGAGTCAGGAGTGATTGACGGGGCGGGGTTGCGTGTTGATGTCGAGCGACGAATTTGCTTCACAATGGGAAATGAAGGAGGTTGGGCATTTAGTTGCTGTGTAACGTTACGGATGTAGGCAGCAGGCCAACAAGACCCGCTATCAACATGGCTGGTAGGATTGTGGCTGTGCTGTTATGGTGCCAAGTAGTGGCTTGCCACGCTACTGTGTAGTGTCAGATTGCCACACTTTACGGACTCGAGGGTCCACTCGGCTTCGCAACCAAACACTCGGACCTTTGAGTACGCGCAGTATAACACCAGTATCCCTACAGAGTAACCCAAGTGCTTTTTGCTAAGTTACACTGAATAAACTCGTCTCCTACTAAACTTATAACAGCATAAATAATCCCAAATAACACAATGAATACTATCAGCAGTTCCTGATAGCGTCCAAACCACGTGTGTTAAATGTTTGGCTGCGAAACCCTGCAGTCGGGTGGTCTGTCGGACTCTGTCCTAGTCGAGGTTCAACGATTCTCGATAACTGGTTCGATGCCGACTGACCAACTTGCCCTGTCGCTTCCAGCTTCCAGGGTCATATTGGATATCCATTTTTAATCAAACCCGAGGCCTATATTAGACAGGACTCTGCCCAAATGGTTCTGGACCTTGGAATGCGCCAAACATCTCCCGTCAGAATATAAATCAGGTCTATATATTCAAATTAATCAATCAAAAGCTGTTGATAGTACGTGCTCGCGATCGTTGTTGGCGAGCCCAGCATGAAATGAGACGTGCCACTACTGTCCCAGAAGAATCCAGTTTCACCCATCGACTAAGTACGCAGCGTTTCACCAAAGAGGAAGCAGGATAGAAACATGGATTGTCCCAGGAAGACCCATTACCCGTCATGTACGCAGTGATTCACCAAGGAAAAGAAGAAAGTCATTTCCCAGGAGCGGCCGTTTTGTGGGATTTCCTTCTGGGTTGAGCTGTTAACAGTACAACATTCCTAGAACTAACTACGCCACGAGACCCACGACTTTGTCAATCAAATCGCGCTTCGCCCAATGCCACCGTTGACAAAACAGGATGTTACAAATCATTCCAGAAGCCTGATAGGTGGCCGAGTAGACTTGAAAATGATGAAGAAGAGGTTGTGATAATGTGGTTCGAGATGAGAGGTGTACAAGACGTATGCCTGTTTCCATATAGCCATATTTGCTTCTTGGGGTATAATGATTTCGAGCCGCTCAATCTCTCTGGTTGAAATTGGCTTGCGAGCTATAGGTAATCTGCTGCATAGCTACTGATTTTGTGACCGGAGTAAATGGTATATTTCACGGCATCTGTTGAGTCACGCTGCGCCGCACGCAACAATAGAAACTAATACAATGCAACAAACATTGCCGAGTTACATTATGAAAACGGCGGTTGGAGATCGCCTACATTTAGCCAAATCAAGTAACATGAATAAGCTAGTAGACACAACGATTGATATACCGCTCGAATAGTACCTCGTCACCAGATGATGGAAATGAAGTAATAAATGAACCGAGTGAAACGATTTCTTGAAGCAAGCAGCGAAAGTTTAATAGATCACTAGGCATATTCCCTGTTGATTTTCCATCCCATGAATCATCCTGATCCTTTGTTCGTTTTCCTTCGGTCCACCCCTCAAGGTAGACCCAGTCATGACTCATGGGTGCGAGAAACACCAATCGTGAGCGTCGGTCCAAGAGTAAATCCTGCAGCTACGAAGAACTCAGATGGGACTGTCGAGGTTAAACACAACATAATGGAGTTCTTATGAGCGAAGAGTTGGGACTACTACGACAGAGCAGACGTGAGTCAGGCTTCTTAAGGGCAGATAGCGTCAAAGGTCACATGGGTTTCTGTGTAGAGTGCATCTTGGAATGGCAGTTAGGCATGATTGAAAGGCCGCCAAGTATCAAGGCCGGTCCGTCAAGAGGCAAAATGGTTAAGGCAGTGTAAAGGTTTTTCTTTTCTTGAAATAATTTGTTTCGTCTAATTAAGTATACACAAAAGTAACACGACGAACATCGAGACGAAGAGCCCCAAGTACTTCTTTGAAGTTCTGCCAACGAAACTGGACTAAGCCACGGTGCCACTAGGATTGTTCAGATAGTATAATTACACTATGACCAAATGGCGAGCTTTGCTTTGATGTAGTCGGATGACTTGTAACAAGTCTTGAGAGCTACTGAGCTAGGAAAATAAGACGCGTACGCGTTGTGACAAACGCTACTAGTCAGCGCCAAACGTCGCACAGCTCAACAAGCACTAGTACCCCTTCACTTTCTGACTGTTTAATTTTTCACTTGATACTGTTTCCCTGGGTTTGGATCTAGAGTAATGACAACTGCCGCGCCACGTGTTTTTCTCTTCTTTTTGTTCTTTTTTATGGCCAGGGTCAAAGCATCGTCAGTCACCAAAGTTCAAACCTTGGGTCGCAGAATACGTGAGTCAGCTCACGCATCTTGGCGTGTATACGACCAAGTCAAAGTCCCGACTGGCACAGATCTCGGTGAGTGCAAGAACGAAACAGAGGCTGGTGATTGTCCCAATCGAGTAAACGTACCGACGCAACACCCTATCGTATCCGGAGCATGCCGTGCTGGGCGTACAAGTGTCACGCGCCAACGTAGACTACTTAGTGCCATTCGAAGTGGGTTGTGGTCGCGATGGAAGAGGTCCTATCCGTATCCGTAATTGTTGCTTCAACCTGGTCGAGGCCGGGCGGGAAATCCCGAATCATAGTCGCGATACTCCGTACACAAGAAGCTGGCCGATGGCTAATGAGCCAAGCCTGATGAAGCCTGTCGTCAGGACGCGTACGAAGTAGGAACGAGCAGAAATAGACCATCGTCCAATGTGTGAGCACATCATCTGATCTCATCGAGCATCCCGCCCAGCTACCCGCGCAACCGCAAAGTAAATCGACAAACAATCAATGCGTTGGGCGATTGCACTGCCAACCCGAGAATAGACACGAAGAGCCGTTGGGCCGTCGCCCTTTGAGCCACTTCATTCGGCTCATCGCCCCCGAGATCTCTTTATTCGTCCCCGCGAGACACGGACGAGGTTTGCAACCAATCTCGGGCGGTGTACGAATGGATCAAGTGCAGAAGAGTTGCATTGAGACCCTCGTTCGCATGGACATCAATTTCCCCCTTGTTCAAAACCGCATCCGACGGCTTGGCATGCCGTCTCGCTGGAAGAGCCTAGCATCGAGGTCACATTTCACTCGTGCAAATGTTTAAGGGTCTTCGAGTCCTTCTGTCAGTTTCACTTGAACTCAAAAGAATGGGCTCCTCTAGGAGCAGATTGTGTTGTCATTGGCTCGAGACGATACGGATACCACGTCTTGGCACGGGGTAGGTAAGTGGCAGGGCAGGGGGGAAGGGGGGGGCTTTCTGCATGACACAAGGGAATGCCCCTGGCAGACCTCCACGGAGCCGACAGAAGTGGTGGGTTTAGTATGAAGACAGTAGGAGTCATGGATGGACTCGCACGAGAGAGGGTTGCCGACTGCCGCATAGCAACTCACAGGCCATTCTTTGGCCCACTCGGGGCACTCCAGGCAGTCTACGCATGAAGTTGGAACCGGGATAGCGATCTTGGCAGGGGCACTGCTTTTCCACACCGGGTCGCTTTGCTGGGTCTGTTCATGAGGCCCCCTGTCCGGAGGTGTGTGATGTGCATGTCAACACCGGGGACGTCTAGCTGTGGTTCTACTTTGTAAATGTGCAACTCGTCCGTGTAACCAAGGCTCTCCGGCTGCTATTCCCAATCTACAGGGCTGACGAGGAACGGGGACAATGTAACACTGAACCACAGATTTGATCGGGCAGTGCGTTGAATGATACTACTCCAGCAGTTCGTGCGAGTCAGGCAACTTGTCGACGACGAGCTGGCTGCTGTGAACAGGGCGAGAACACGGCCGTGGTGGCTAGAATCCGAGTGATACAAGTACTGGCGGGAATCCTCCTAATCCAGCGTCTTTCTTTCTTCACCACCATCGCATCCCGTTTCATTTCAGGCACTTTGCTTTCCAACAATCCATCATTCTCTGATTCGTCCTTTTGCCTCGGCTCTAGCAGCATTCCATTCATTCTCAGGCCAGTCCTTCCGAGCTCCCTGTCGCCTATCCCAAACAGCCAATCCTCGCTCCCTATTTCAATATGCAGTTCTCCACCATCACCGCTCTCGCCGTCTTCGGCGCCGGCTTCGTTGCCGCCTCTCCCGTCTCCAGCCTGAACCAGGAGGAGGTCCAGAAGCGCACCACCGACGTCACCATCATCGAATCGCCCGAGAAGCGCCAGATCCTGACGGCGATCCTGACCACTGTCGGCACCGAGCTCGCCTCGCAGATCGTCAGCGCCGCCGTCACCGCCAGCGGCAACTTCATCAAGGAGCTCTCCAACTTTGAGAGCGCCCGCGAGGAGTTCACCAAGCGCACCACCAGCGAGATGATGACCAACAACCCCGACCCGGCCAAGTTCGTCGCCGCCGCCTGCTACAACCAGGCCTACGACTTTAGCAACCCTGCCAACGTCGCCGGTCTCACCTCGGTCAACCTCAAGACCGGCCTCCTTCACGTCGAGTACGTTGTTTCCACTCTCTTCTTCTTCTTCTTCTTCACCTCGTCACCTTGACGCTCGTCAGTTAGCTGCAGATGACTAACACTTCCTCTAGCTTCGACTGCTTCTACATGTCGGCTCCCAACGCACTCTTCACCCGCGGCGATGGTGGCTTCCAGAACGTAAGTGACCCTCCTCCCTCATCCACAGAGTCATGCCTAACATGCTCCATCCAGCTTGCCATCCAGTCCTCCAGCCAGTGCACCTTTGACTCCAAGACGGCCGATCTTACCTGCAAATAAGCGTGTCGCTCTCTCGGCTCGAGCAGAGGCTTACCAGTCCACCCGCACATGAAAATGGCCTGCCTGTTTGGATGAGAAATCAAGGGACGCTCTCACAGAGGCGTCTGCAGATGGGGATTATTGTCTTTGCTCTTCCTCGTGCTAATATGTAATGTCTTGGTATCGCGATGGTACCTATCGTTAAACACATCACCGGTCACTACAGTCCACTATCAATATCTGGGGTCACATAAATAGTGTGCCCGGAACCACTAAATCTAAATAGACTTCACTGCGCCGTTGGGCCAGCGAGTTGATTCTCAACCTTGCTTTCTCCGTTCTTGCATCGCGACGTGACTAACACTATCCATCTCCGATATGTGACGATATTTTGGGAATCCTTGCTATAAAACCCCATTGTCCGCAATGCTAGAGTCTTTACGGAATACAGAGTCCAGACTAGTCACTATACCCTCCCTTGTCAACTTATCAACCGTGCATTACCCGCATGCACCATTGACACCACCCACCACCACCGTACCCGTCGCAATTGCAAGCCTGCAAGATGTCTCCGACTGTCCACTTCACCTTCTTCGCCGTGCTCCTGTGCATCCTACTGCTGATAGCCAGCGCCATGTCGATCGATCGCACGCCCGAAAGTGCCAACACCACCACCACTACCATATTGGCCATCAAAGGCAAAAGCCACGACGAGAACGCCCCTTGCGTCGCAGGGACAACGCGATGCGCCGCAAACGGCATCACCACCCAGATCTGTCGGCCGCACGGCTGGGAGGACTTTTCCACGTGCATCAACTATCAGGGCGTGCAGTGGACATGTCGCGATGAGCGCATGTCTGGCCGGACGTGGTGCGCGCGTCCAGAAGACGTGGTCCTGTGATGTCGCGCGTCGGTTGCAGAGCAGGTGAGGGTGGGCCGAGGGTGGAACTGGTTGTTCTAGGAGTCTCAGTCAAGATTGAAGATTCAAGAAGGGACCATGTGGTTACGATGCGGCTCTGCGGTTCTTGCCGCTGTTCAGGGGTGAGCCTGGGATGGTTGCGTGCGATGGACACGCGAGGTTACAGCGGCCTATATCGGACCTGGAGACCCCGGTCAAATGAGTCGAGGAGGAGGAGCAAAGAGGTGGGTTGGTTAACGTTCACTGCTGTCTTATCTCACTCAAATCCCCGGCCTGGAAGCAGTCACTCATCTTCGTCCTGTAGAGTGAATTAATCGCCTGATGCTATGGTTGATCCTCTCTAGGTTTGCTTGACTAGGTGTTCGAAACCAAGCTTTCTGGAACGATTCAAGCCACTAGCGTTTGGGCAGTCAATAACCCAAAACCGTAAAGATCTGCCAAAGTATTGTCAAGGGGTTCAAGGCATGGCAAGGCAGGCAATGCCGATCGGATGACCAACTCAAGCGTGGAAATACTCCAGTACGGTCCTACAGATTGCTCCGAAAGCCAAGACCAAGAATTGATATGCCCTCTGCCAGAGACAGCCTACTGATTAAGGTGTCGTTGTACGAAGTAATATCTCCAAGTGCCTCATTTCAATTTCTATGGGCGATAGGATATGATATTCTTGCATGCTGGACTGAGCAGTGCAGGTTGAGTACCAGTCTACATAGTAGTACATAGCTAATTGAGTCTTTCTCCTATAGCTAAACAGCCGGATACAGTTTTGAAAAGAAATTGCTTATATGACATCAAAATCTTCGTTAATCTTTAAAGCGGAACTTTTAGGAGAGATGAAACTATAATTCACATGTTAAACCAGAATACTAGTACTGGAGGATACTCAACTAGTATCATTGCTACCAAGTATACAGTTCTGAGGAATAAGTAATATTACCCTATTTGTCTTCGTTGTTCTTACCATATCCTAATTAGTCAGATGCGCAGCTGCTATATATACTGCTGCATCTCTCGAGAGGATCTGGAGACACTGGATTCGGCAGTCTGCCACGAATGTGGTAGTTGTGCTGTAGTACGTAGTCTTATTGAACTATTAATTCAGAAACTCTGATGTAAATTATAGCCTAATAGACCTAGGATAGAATATCCTTTACATGGGTTAAAGTAGACATATTTTAGTGTAAAATAGTACGTTGTACGGGACTTATTTCCGCCCACTATAAGTAGTCCGACACACCTACCGGATACTGGCAGCATCCACTGCATCTATAGTGGTAGTATCATCCATATGAACTTTTGATACAGTAACTTTTATCCTCTCTATATCATCTAAAACCGTCCTGTGCCAATACCTTGTAGCTGAATTGGGCTCAAGTGTAAATTGAGAAGACCATGTATCGCTATCCATCGTAAGTTCTATTGGAAAGCACAGCCTATTAGAAAATACCAATAGAGAGTTACCGGATCTTCTAGCATCCCGAAATGTAAAATATTCCGTTGGTAGAATTTCAGCCTTTACTAGTCCAAAGAAGAACGTGACCTTTCCGCCTAGTTTGTCTTCCATAAACTTTGTTCGGACTCGATTTTTAACAGGACGACAGTTATTCTTGTTTTCTCTAGAGATAAGGGATGAAGTGCCATCTCTCGGAGATTGGATTACAGTATCATCCACGAGAGATACGAACGCGGTATTCTCTTTGGATAGTGGAGATAAGGCTATAACCCCGAAGAATAGTAATGGTAAAATAGTAAAAGGCTTCATATTTAAATACGATGAAGATAGACAATTTAAGGAAGGGTGAAGTAAAGAGTTAGTAAAACCAGATTGCTGTATACAATATGACTTGGAGGATATAAATATCAAAGCTGTAAGTCTTCCAGCTTAATCGATATTTATTTAGTTCCAAGTCGTTATTCACTAGATTTATATATAATTACCACGACTTTAAAGTTTTAAGTTATGTTATAACATATAAAATCTTAAATAATGAAATTAAAGTCCAATTTAACCAATTACTTTAATGCTAATCTAAATTACATCTTATTTAATTAGTTATATTCTTATTACACTACTATTTATTATATGTTTCTCGAACCTGCTAATTTAATTTAACGTAACCCTAAAAGGGTTTTATAATTTATAGGTTTGAACTCATACTTTACCTATACGGGCAACGTCGTTAAAATATATATTAGTATAGTTTAGATATATAGCGTGTGTTATAATAGTAAGGCTCTCTAATTGTTAGGTAGGCATGTAATATATATATCCTTTAAAAATATTACAAGGCTATACCGTTCAATAAGTAGGGATATACTCGTATACTTTAAAATTTGAGTTCATTGCCGGCTCAGGTTATATGTAGTGTAATAAAGCTAGACGTTTATTTTCATAGGGTCGTGTATGTATAATTTAACTCTTGTAGTACAGGGATAGTCTATACATAGTTGTATATTCAAGCCTCTTTGTTCAAATATAGCTATCAAAATATTTATAATAGCCTGCGGACTTAGTTTTAACTCTTGTAGTACAGGGATAGTCTATACATAGTTGTATATTCAAGCCTCTTTGTTCAAATATAGCTATCAAAATATTTATAATAGCCTGCGGACTTAGTATCTCCAAATCCACGTCAAAGGGTGCCTTCTATACAACATACTTCAGTCTAGACACATTTCAAGGTGTAGGGGTCGCGTGCAGGCTTTTCGGCAACCGGCTGCCTCGGGGTCTGCTGCGGACTTCTATTATGCTGTTGTACAGTCCTGTCCGGTCGGCCCGGGAAGAGATCGTTTGGTGCTGCTGCTACCGCCGCCACCAACACCACCGCCGCCGCTGCTGCTGCGGTTATTGCTGTGCTGGGTATTGGAACGTACGGCCATCATGTCAGGTCCGGGGATGAATTTCGGGTTGAAGTCCCGGCTGTCCACTCGCGGGGACGATGCTTGGGATGCCAATGGCCTACCCACGGCTCACGACGGGGTTGCCGTCCGCACCCCTGTGATCTATTCCGGACTCTCTCCCACGCGGTGCCCAGTCATCAACCAACTCATCGGACGACGACTCGCTTGTTTCTGTGGTGTACGTCTCCCTTGGGCGAGATTTCTTGGTGAGGCGCATGACGTGCAGGCTGCTCGACTTTCCATTGCCTGAGCCTTTGACTTGTTAATGTTGTTTACGCAAATGCGAGTCGTTTGTGCCACGGTGACATCAACCTTATGTGGAGGAGCTCCTCACTTCCAGGCACCGATTTTCTTCGATATGTCGTTGGCCTGTGGAACGTGAACCCCTGTCCTATACAGTCGGTAGGATCACGTCGGATCAGTGGATAAATAACAAGGATTCTAGAAGGGACGAATGGCTCAACAAACAGTAACTACTAGGGCGATGATGAGATGACTGTTGTGATAGTTGGTGCAATCCTGGGTTAACCAAATGCAGTGACAGCGGCGTCACAACCCTTGCAGCCAACTTTGCCCCATTTCACTGCCCCTTCACCTCAAAATTAGACGTGTCTCATCACGCGTTCCGCTGGACAAACGCACGAGCTAAAGCGAATTACAGCAGTATGTATGACCGGGCTTGCTTCGTGAAAGTCATCACTCAGTCTCTTGATTGAACATTAATGTATACGACTACGGCTACCGCCCTGGCTTTGACATGTGCTGCACAGCATTCAACCATTTCTGCTCGTCGTTTCTGCGCAAAGGGAGTTAGCTTACACACCGCTACCAGAAAACTACGAGCAGGAAGAGGTGTACTTACCGATCGAACCTCAGCAGCTTGCTCAGCACAGGCACAAGCTGACCGCGAACCTTGTCGTCCTTGACCTCGAGAAACTGCAGCAGAATCGTCTTGAGGTACAAGGTATCCACAGGCGCACCAGCCGCAGCACCACCACCACCATTCGCGGCTCCAGACCGCGTGCTGTCCATGCTACTGCGGCTACTCGGACTGGCGGCCAGCTTGGCCTGCACGGCCTTGAGGTCCCTGGCCGTCTTCTCATACCGGGCGCGCGCCTCGTCGAGCAGTTTTCGCAGGTCGTGGCGCTGCTTCTCGGCCTCGTGGATCTGGCTCTCGGACGCGTCGAGCGCCTTTCGTAGGTTCGCGACCGCCGACCGCATCTCCTCGACCTCGGAATTGGCCTTATCCTCGACCTGCTCGAGCTCCTCGCGCCTGCGCCTCCATTCGCGCTCGCGCGCCTCGAGATCCTCCTTCTCGCTGCCGAGCGTCTTCACGTCGCGCTCGAGCTCACGGACCTTGGACTTGAGCTCCTCGCTCTCGCGTGCCCGGCGCCGGGCTATCGTCGACGATTCGTCTTCGATGCGGTCTCGCTCTTCTACGGCCGCCTCCATGCGCGACCTCATCTCGCGCACCTTGGCGTCGGCGCGCTCGTCGACCTCGTTAATCATGCGACGCATCGTCTCGCCCTCGCGCGTCCGCTCCTGGAGATGCTTCTGCACCTCGGCCAGCTCCTCCTCGAGCGACTCGGCCGAGCTGCGCGCTTCCTTGAGCTGCGCGCTCAACTCGCCCGTCTGGTCGCGCATCGACCCCAGCAAGCCCTGTGCCGAGTTATACTGCGCAGTCTTCATGTCGTTGTCCTCTTTCAGGTTGTCGCGCTCCTTCTTAAGCGCTTCAATCTCATCCTGCAGGGCCTTCATCCTTGGCCGTACCGCTGACAACTCCGACTGCAAATTCGCGAGCTCCTGTTGGGCCTTCTCGATCTTGGCAGCCAGCTCAATCTTGTCGGCCTCGGCGCGACGGAAGTCTCTCCCCATGGTCCGCTTCTCGTCTTCCAACTTGGCACGCGTTTTGGACTCGACCGACAGGCGGTCGTTCAGATTTCGGATTTCGCCCTCCCGGTCGCTGGCTATCCGCTGGAAACGGGCGACTTCGACCTTGAGGTCCTTCTCGCGCTTCTCGAGGTTGCGGACCTCGGTCTGCTTAACCGCCAGCTCCTCTTTGGTCGTCTTGAGCGCTGCCGAGTCGACACGTAATGATTTCAGTTCGGGCTGTGCCTTGGACAAGACCTCCCGAAGATCGGTGAGATCCTTGTAACGCGTCTGGGCGAGCTGCTGGGCCGCCCCGAGATCCGAGTTGAGCGTCTGTGACTTGATCTTGAGCTCTTCGAACTCGTCCTTCATGGCCTTGAAATCGGTCTGGAGCTTGGAAGTGTCCACGTTCTTGGAAGTGAACGCAGCAATCTCAGTCTCGAGCTCGGTGATGCGGGACTTGAGAGAGACACGCTCCTCCTCGAGCTCCTTGATCTTCTGCTTGGCGTCGACGTGGTCGTGGCCGATGGTGAGAAGGTTCTCCTGCATGTTCTCAATATCTTCCCGCAAGTCTTCCTCGGTCTTGCGTTGCTTGGAGAGCCTCTCGATCTGGGTGTCCTTCTGCGAGATATCGTCCTTGAGTTTCGCAATTTCATCGCGGAGGGCCGAAGTATCCGGACTCTCCAGGGGCGATGCTGGCGGTTCGGATGGCGTTGGTTCCGAAGCTTCGGCGGCGGCTGTCACCGAAGCGACGGCACCACCCTTCTTCTTCTTCTTGTTGTTCTTCTTCTTCGCACCAGCTGTTGCAGTGGTAGGCGTAGTCGGTACTTCCGCTTTTTCGGTTACCGGGGCACTGACGGCTACAGGTGCAGGCTTCTGGGAGGCTTCTTTGAGTTGCTTGTTGAGCTCCTCGACCTTGGCCTCGCTCTCTGCCTTGGACTTTTTGAGGGACTCAATTTCGGACGTCAACTCGGCTGTCTTTGATTCGAGGGTTGTTACGACCTTTGTGGTGTCATGCAACTCCTTGGTCAGCTGACTGCTCTTGTCGCTGGCTTCCTTGGTCTCGGATTCGCGCTCTTTGGTGAATTTTGCTGTAGATGACTTCTCCTGGACCAAAGCTGCTTCGACATCGCGTAGTTGAGTCTGAACGTGCTCCAACTTATCTGTCAGAGTCTTGATCTCGGTATTCCTTGCATCCAACTGGGTTTGCAGCGATTCCTGCACAGCGCCCTTGTCCCTCGTCTCACTGAGCTCCCGTGATGTCCGTTCCAGGTTCTCGACCAGCTCGTTGCTGTGTTCTTTTGCCATGACCAGCTCCTCCTTGAGGTTCCTGACGTCGATCTTGAGCTTGGTGATCTCTTCGGTCTTGGAGGCTACCTCGGCCTGGAGCGAGGGAATCTCGTCATCGTATGAGAACATGTCCTCGCTCACATCATTGTTGCTGCCCTCTGTGGACTGGGGCTTGCGCTTGGGAGAGAAGACGCCGAGCATGGAGGATACGGGTGGTTTGGCTGTAGCTTGCTTGGGATCATCATCGTCTTTCTTGCCAGGCTTGTCCCCGGTTGGTGTAGTGACGGTTTCGGGCTTCGCTGCAGCCTTGAGTGCGGCCAATTCGTCCTTGACTGCGGTCAGTTCTTTGTCGGTGTCGTCGTACTTCTTCTTCAAGACGTCCTTCTCAGCGGACACGCGCTTCAACTCGTCCATAACCATATCACCCTTGAGGTTCAGCTGGGTGAGGTACTCGACGAGAGCGTCGGTGTCCTTGATGGAGGTGAGTGGGGTGTGTTCGCGCAATGCCCGTTCGAAGGGCTCGATGGACGTGGCGCGGCCATGGGCGATGCGATATGAACGCAGGAGTTCTGCGTAGGTTAGTGGCGTGGCAAGTTGACCCGTCTTGCTTCGGCTGTTCCGACGAGCAAACGGCAGGCAAACAGAACAGGGCCATCTGACTGTGTGACGTACCTGGGTATGTCTTTTCCAGCTTGTCCAGTTTCCGCAGCTTGACCTGGAGCTCGGCCGACAGTTCTGGTTCTTTTGTCTCGTCGGCTTGCTCCTTGCCGTCGCTGCTCCCCTCGGCCTTCGCAGGGTCTCCTTCTTTGGGGGTTGGCACTTCGCCATCTTTCGTTTCCTTTCCTGCTGCTTCATCTCCCCCACCACCTCGTCCAATTTGGGGTTCTCGTCTGACATGGCAGCCTTTGCCTCGGCTTCCTCGTCGTCTAGCGCAAAAGCGGCTTCAAAGACGGCTGGGTCGGGGTTCGGGGCACCGTTGTCACTGATGTCTTGGGTGGGCTTCTTGGTCTTCCGTTTCTCCTTGGCGTTGGAGGGGCTGTTGGTGCGCGAGATGGATTGCGGTCGGTTGGAGCCCGAGGGAGACGACGTGTTGGAGCGCTGGTCGGTAATGGTCTTCTGGCGGGCCTGCTCCTCGGCGATGGACCGGTCGATGGCACTCTTGAAGCGCTGGAACATGGCGGGCAGTGGTTAGTCCTCAGAGCGCGGGTTTTGACTGTAAGATTCAATGTTTCTGTCGCCATGAGCTTCGTTCGGTACGATGCTGAGCATGCGGGAAGCGAAGGCTCAAGGCCCTGTCGCGAATGAGTTGCAAGGTAGCCAGCCACCAGTTCAGCTCCTCTCCTTGCTGCCAATGTCACACACAGCCTTAACCTTGCTTGGCCCGCAGAGAGAGGATGAGACGCAGAGGCAATGGAGAGGGAGCAAGTCGGAGAGACTCTTGTTGAAAGCAAGTGTCCTTTCCAATGGCCAAACGCCAAGACATTCGTAAGAGAGCTTCTCGAGTCATCCCTGCACAAGGTAGATCCCCGAGTACGAAATACGTACTCCGTACGGAGTATCCGTACTTGGCTCTAGTACAGATACGGAGTACTCCGTACTTTGAACACAGGAGATGCATAAGATCTCCTGCATAAGGCTGTACGTACCTTGCACAAGTAATATGTACACCGCACGCCGTGAAAGCTGCACCACCACATGATCTGTTGCAACTTATCCGTAAAGCCTCCATGGGTCGTCCCCGAGTTGAGTGAAAGGAGGGCACGTGCGTACAAGGAGCTGAAAAAGCTACGGATTACCTGGCCAAAAATGTCGTCACAGGCCATTTCCGACGATCCTGGTTGTGCCTGCAAGTCCACATACGCCCTCCTTTCCGAGTTGCTGCTCTTCTCCATGAGGCGTCACAACAAAGGGCAATCTCGAACAACTTCGCATTTCCGTTGCAATCGCACTCTCTTCCCTTCTGTTTTCTTTGCTATTTGTGGCGCTCGCCTTTGCCATTCCTTTCTTCTCACCATCTCGTCATGATCTAGTCACGAGAGCTTCAAGCAAGCATCACAACAGACCGCACCGCGATAGCCATGGCCCTCTTCTGGCCCTGGAAGAAGGTAAGCAGCGCCGAGCTTTCTCGATGCAGCCATCTCGATGCATCCATCTCTCTCCGTGTCCCATCTAATCCGGCATGTCCAGGGCGACGACTCCGCCTCGTTCGAAAAGACCCTTTCGACCCTCTCCAAGAAGATCACCACCACCCAAGCCCAGCTCGACAAGCTGCGCACCAACTCGCGTCGCGTCAAGGTGCTATGGACCCTCTATCTCTCCTTCGCCTACCTCATCTATGCCATCGTCCTCATGCTGGTCATCGGCTGGACGAACTTGGGCCCCTGGGAGTGGACCGGCATGGCGGGCGGCCCCGTCCTCATCTACCTCATGCGCACCCTTACCAACGCCTACTTCTC
Source organism: Arthrinium puccinioides (assembly GCA_022414665.1). Classification (NCBI taxonomy): domain Eukaryota; kingdom Fungi; phylum Ascomycota; class Sordariomycetes; order Amphisphaeriales; family Apiosporaceae; genus Arthrinium; species Arthrinium puccinioides. Next base: position 5,749,731 of record JAIUNF010000004.1, read on the forward strand.
GATGCGCATCGACGCCCTCGAGGCTCGCCAGAAGGACCAGCATACCGAGCGCGCAAAGACTATCCAGAAGCTCAAGGACGCCACAAAGTACGACTCGACCCTAGAGCTGCTCGAGAAATACGGCGGTGAGAAGCCTAGGCGCAGGAAAGGAGGTCGAGACGAAGACGACGACGAGCAGCCTATGGAAGGAGGTCGACACAGCCAAGGCACAAATAAGAACAGCAACGAATCCAACGTGCGAACCCGTCTCCCTCCACCGCTAACCGCCAACATCCAGCGGCCGGGTTCCTCTCCGGCCCCTGGCACGCCCCAGACCCTGAACTTTGGCGCTCCTTCTCCCCGCCCAGGAACGTCGCAGGGTCCCTCTCCGATCCGTCACGAGCTGCAAATGCAACTGCAACCTCAACAAAGCCGCCGAGACCTCACCGCCGAGTTCGCACCCAACGCTGATGACCTCCCTCACCCATCCTTCCCCCAGTACGAGGAAAACCAGGGCCAACCGCGCTGGTATGACCGCATTCTGGACCTCATGCTCGGCGAAGACGAGACGGCACCCAAGAACCGCATCGTGCTCATTTGCGCAAAGTGCCGATTGGTAAACGGCCAGGCACCACCTGGAATCAAGACCCTGGCCGATCTAGGAACGTGGAAGTGCATGAGCTGCGGTGCCGTGAACGGCGAGATGGACGAGGGCAAGATGATCATGCGAGAGGTGCTGGGACATCCGACTGACGCAGAAATGGATGATGAGAGCATCGCGGGTGACGACGAAAGGGTTCAAGTGGTGGAAGAGGGAAAGCGGACTGCGAGGGGCAGTGGGAAGAACATATCATAGTGTGGGATGACTTCCACCACGAAGTCTTTAGATATGGGACTCTGGACGGTCAGCGAGATGTGATGGCATGTTCGACATCTTTACCAGGTCTACAAGATGCGAAGCCTGCGATTACCCTGGCTGTTTACACCCCTGTGCAACACAGTCATCGCCCATTGGGACATGCTTTTCTGACGTGACGCCTGGACACTTGGCATGGATTCTCAAGGTTTCCACGCGTAGTGTATAGCACGATCAGCTTTTCAGCAGCGCGGAATGTCCAGCCGGTGGCATGGACGTTGCCCGGACCTGGCAGCGCTTGTCAATTGAGATAGCCTTGCATCCGAGAGCGCGAGGAGCTGCGGGTGGAAATGTGTGTTCTACTATCCATCCTCGCATACGGTCAGCCCCCTCGAGAGCGACCGATGAGAAATCCCGACACCCTGATATGCTTTCGCGTCAAACCTAGAGGGTACGACGCGGATCCCAAATGTGGCACTCTGGCTGGCGTAGGTATAAATAGGTTCGGATGAATCCCAAGTAACGGGCAGCAGCAGGGAGTCGCAAGTCTCCTGCCGTGCCTCCACGAAAGACAAGCTGGTTAGCGAAGGCGAAGACGGCGGACCGTCTGTACAGCGCAACAACGTCTCTTGAACTGGCTCGAAAGTCGTCGACTGCGTTTTGCGTTTTTCGAATAGTCTGAGAAGAATCTTGTGAGTTGTAGGATATTCGGCTCAGTGCTTCATGCATGTTCAGTTTGCAACCATGATGACGCTGCCAGTGCTTCGTCAGGATAGGATTCATATTCCAACTACAGCGATGGTTAATTTAACTTAGTTATATACCTACACGTTGGATGGTTAAGTACAGGGGTCTGTCACATAGTGTTCATTGTGACTCGATATAGAGTGCTGACAATGACTCAGTGCTGAAATATAGGTGTTCATGGCGAGTGGCTAACCTATTTTGTATCTCCGTCGTCTGATTCCTGTCATGGGGGTATAAGCGTCCATGAAGACGCTGCGATATCTCGGCTAGATGCTTGGACCTTGGTCACTGAAGAAAGCATGGAGCATCGATGCAGACGGCAACAACACCAGGGATATATGATCACGCAGCCATGCTTCGGAAGACGGCCCCGGGCCAGTTCGTGTCGGTCTCTTTGACGTGCTTGGCTTTGGTCCCATTATTGAATACCTAGATAGAGATATTGGTTGGTTCTTGCGACGTTACAATATCCTCAGCGGTAACATCAAACTCTTCGCCAACCCTCGAAACCGCACCGGCGATACGACGAGGCATGGAAGTAGTGTGTCAATTACCAAGGCAGACGGTCCATCATGGATTACTATTGTGGACTTGGATACGGTCATGTGTCGACATTGTCATCCAAGTAGGAGGCGCCTCTCGTCTAGCTGCAAGGATGGCCCGGAACCAGACAGGCATTGATCATGAGGACAGGGGATTGCGTCTGGTCTCGGTCGGAATCGGCAACGGCTTCTCTGCCCACCCGTGGCTCGGAGAAGGAAGTCGAGGTGAAAGGCTGAAAGCCGTCAATTACATACAGGTCCAAACGATGAGACGAGTGGTGTTTGAACCGACTGAATACCCCCAGTTATGCATTATCCTTCGTTACCTTATTGAGTCTGTCAGTTTATGAATGCCGGTGTTGTTAGGCAACGCATCGTGACACGGTGAGACACGTTGACTGTTAACTCCCTAGGGCCTAATCTGTTGAAAGTCCCATCTTGTTCATGCGGTACATAGCATTGAAGACTCCGAGATGGCTCTCCAGCGCGAACCGGTGGAAGCGAATGCGCATCTCTCACCGAGTCAGACTCTACTGTCAGAGTGGGAGGCTCGGAGTTGAAATACCGGACTCAGTCGTCCGACTCCGCGGGCCGGCTCGGAATCAACCCTCAGCTCCTTGTCCAGACCCGCCTCCGCATTATCCACTTGAGCATCAGTCTGGGGTTCTGGCGGAAGAGCGCCGAGTCGTATCCTTGCTCTTTGTGGAGTCCCCAGGAAATGGCAATGGCTAGAAAGCATCGCCGTTCCCACGCTCGAATTCGATGCAGACAGACATCCAGATAACCTTGACTCTCGGGGGCAAAGGCTAGCCGCTATAGAGAACCGGAGACAACGAACCCTCTTCTCACCGCCCACTCGAACAGTCGGCGTCGCAGACATGACGGACAACAAGCTCGAAGAGGCTCACGTTGACTCTGTCGAGCACGTCTTTCCCAGGGCCCACGAAGAGCATACGACAGGAACTGTGCAATTGTTGGACTCACAGCATGTCGTGCTGATCCCGACGCCGAGCCGAGATCCGAAAGGTACGAAAGCTTACCCTGACTACAGTCTACATCCATCCTATTCCTTGGGACCCTCCCCGACTTGTCACTTGAAAGTTGGAGAACCACCGGTGCCATGATGCGGTGCTGACGTGTACCTACTCCCCGACCGCAGACCCCCTGAATCTTCCGGAATGGCGCAAGAACCTCCTCGTGCTCATCGTCGGGCTGTACTCGGGCTTCGCCGTCCTCGCCACCTCGGGCTTGGGGCCCGTCGTGACCTTTGTCGAGGCCATGTACCCGCACGACGACCCGGCCAAGGTCACGAACCTGCTGACGTACCCGACGCTCTTCATGGGCATCGGCAACCTGATCGCCATGCCGCTCAGCGTCGCCGTGGGCCGCCGGCCCGTCTTCCTGCTCTCGCTGCTCCTCCAGATCGTCACGGGCATCTGGTGCGCCTGCTCCACGTCGCTCGACTCGCACTTTGCGGCCCGGAGCTTGCTCAGCGTGGCGTGCGGCCAGAGCGAGGCCCTGGTGGCCCTCATGGTGCAGGAGGTCAGCTTCATCCACCAGCGCGGGACCAAGGGGACGTGGAACGCCGCCCTGCAGGGCACAGTCACGGGCGCCATGTTCGTGGCGACGACCTACCTCGTACCCAAGGCGGGACTGGCCTGGTGGTACGGCATGATGACGATTGTCAACGGCGTCCTGTTCATCCTGGCGTTCTTTTTCGTGCCCGAGACCATGTATGAAAGGGTTATCGAAGACTATGGTAAGCTTGAATTCCGGCACGCCACGGTCGGCTCCTCTCACTGCTCAGTGACTCGGTCGGCACGCATACTGATCACGATCCCAACAGATGGCGAATCGCACCAAGGAGACGACGGTCAGAAGGTCCAGCGAGTCACCACGACGGCGACGCACACCTTCGACCTGGAGCGCTACAGCCCGCGCACGTGGAAGTCGGACATGGTCATCTTCAACATCAAGCCTCGCTGGTCCGAGACGGTGCGCTTCTACAAGGAGACCGCGCAGGCGCTCACCGTGCCGACCATCTTCTGGCTGCTCATCCTCAACGGTGCCGTCCTCGGCCTCTACGTGTTCCAGTCCTCGACCTTTGCGCCGCTCCTGATGGGGCCTCCGTTCCTGCTGAGCTCCGAGTGGCTCGGCTTCGTGCAGCTGGCCCTCATCGTCGCCAACATGGTCGCCCTCCCCGTCGTCGGCTACGGCTCCGACTACCTCATCAAGTTCGCCAGTCGCGTCAACAAGGGCGTGTACGAGCCCGAGTTCCGCTTCCTGACCTTGTTCGTCCCGGGCTGCGCCGCCATCATCTCCGCCGTCGTGTTCGGCCAGGCTGGTGCGCATCCCGAAAGCTACACGTGGGCCGCCATTGCCGTGCCCTATGCCCTGGGCTTCTTCGGCTTCTTGGGTGTCAACACGGTCGGCATCACGTACGTGATGGACAGCTGGCCCCAGGAGGCCGGCCCTCTGTTGCTCATCATTGCCGCGGGCCGAGGGTTCCTGTCCTTTGGCCTGAGCTACGCGACCGTGCCCTGGGTGGACACGATGGGATATGATGGGGGTTCCAACATCTACGCCATCGTCATTGGCGTCTTTTGTGCTCTGGGGTTCCCGGCGTTCTTCCTTGGAAAGAAGATCCGGCTCTGGTCGCAGAAGCATTACTGGCCTATGGAGTAAATGGCTTGGAGAGTAGACGGAGATATGCGATTGTTCACTTGCCCATTCATGAATCATGATGATATGCCCCGAGTGCCTATCTGACCTTTTGCGAACTGCGTGTGATCACAGCGTCGAGCATCGATGAATTCTCGGGCGGCAGTAGCAGATAACATCAAGTAATTATATGCTGACCTGTTTATTCATCTGTTGACAAACTCGGTCAGGCAATGTCAGAGACTGACAGTGCATCGAGTGTGTATCAAATCACGAAAGACAAATCGTCAGTGGACCATCCAGTGTATTGCCGGTGAAGCGACGGAACTTGACATATATAGTTTGGGATCTAGGTGGCATACACAGGCGCAGCAAAGTTATCTCCATGAACAGTGCAAATGCAACACACCTAGTTATTTATGACCGAAGCTTTCTCCGTAATGGCTGTCATGTTCTACTTGTGCAGCATCTCCGAAGGCCTGATAGCCCGTATATATAAAGACACCTAATCATAGATGGCAGTAATAGTCCCGCAGCATACTCTCTCTCATCCGACTTTGGCTACATGAGTAGATCCCGACCTCTTGAACGTTTCATCACATTATATACACGCCTATCTTCCAGACTCCTGATAACTGATTTCTCATTGTTGAAGACCGTCCCGTCAACCACAAAGATACCAAGCTTTAAGCCGACACCGACACCGCCAATATGTGCAAACTTATACACAACACCGAAGTCTGCTGCAACTGTCTTCAGGCCCACGCGAACATACCTGAATTATGTACAATCCAGTACTGCCAAGCAGCCGAGGCCAAACACAGCAGATGCAGCGCCGTCGAGGACGAGTACCACGATATCAGCCGGCTCCAATGTGGAAAGTGCGTGCAGCAGTCACGGCGCCATTCGACGGCGTCGAATCATTCAAGTCGTTCGAGCCGATCAAGAAAATCAGTCTCGACGGCGTCCACTTCGAGCACCCGTTTCCACGTCGAGGGGCTCGTCGAGAGCATGCCTTGGCTCAAGTACACCGAGGAGAAGGACAGCGGGCGCGTGTCTGCAGGAGTATTAAGCCGGGCGTGCTGCGAAGCGAGGACGCCGGCCCCGGCGAGTTCGACCGACTCATGCGCGAGCTGGGTGTCTAGATACCTAGGATGGGGCAAGAATACGGTAGAGGTTGAATCCCAACAGGTGTTTGAGATGCAGGAGATGCAGGAGATGGACGAGATGGGCGAGCGAGTCGAATGGACGACTATCAAACTGTGACTTTCCAGCTTGGATTTGACAATGGCGTCTGGTTCATGAGCGCTGGGTTTTGTTTTTAGGGACAGAGGTAGATTGATTTGGTCTCAAGTGACAGTCACTTTCTGTATTTCAAGACAACACAGAACTTCAAGGGACCAAATCTTACATCACACAAACCCTGTAGCTTATGATGCATTCTGGTATTCTCATCACACCTTCTTTGCAAGATTACAAGATGACCCTTATGATGGGTGTTGTGCAAGATTGCCCTACGATGGATCATGGACCGCCATTGACTCATTTGACTCAATTCTAGTACCCGTATGGCAGATGTTTACAGCCCTCACCACGGCTTCTCACTTGCTTCAAGTTGCACTTTGTTTGAGGCTGTTAAGGTCTGACACCCTGATACGGAATCGCCCTTTGACGTCGAGAATAACTCGCGATCGGAAGTGGCCGTGATAAGCCTGCATCCACTGTTCACATGTCTTACAGCCCCCTTCGGCCTCTCCCCACCCCAACAAACTTCCAAACCCCCTTCCTTCTGTCGACACGGGCAATCTTTCTCACACTAGCATTCGAATCGGATAGTACGACAGTTGGATAGGTTTGTACTCTACTTGGTGAAGATATCGACTCGCTTCCAAGGGAACCGACCCAATACGCCTTCCTTCATCCAGCCTCGATCCCTCGCGATCCCTCCAAGCTCCGGGCGGGGTAGATGAGCATTGCGACTCATGAGAGATTCATCATCCGTCGTCATGCCCACGACGCAAACAAGCCGCGCGTCAGTCTTGCACGGCAGATTTATACACTGCGTCGAGGTCACTGGCAACTCGCCACGTTTGGCAATCGTCGATGATGCGCTCCTGGTCGTGGACGGGGGCGGCAAGATCCAGCAGATACGTACGGGCGTGCAAGAGGCAGACGTCCCTCAGGTCCTGAGCACGTACGGCCTCGAGGGCGAAGTCCAGTACCTCTCACCCTCACAGTTCATCATCCCGGGCTTCGTCGACACGCACAACCACGCTCCCCAGTGGGCGCAGCGGGGGCTGGGCCAGAGCATGCACATCCTGGACTGGCTCGAGAAGATCACGTTTCCGCAGGAGGCGCGGTTCCGAGACCCCGAGTACGCCCGGCGCATCTACTCGGCCTGCGTCGACGGGTTCCTGAGGCAAGGCGTCACCACGGCGTCGTACTACGGATCCATGCACGCCGAGGCGACCAACATCCTGGCCGACATCTGCCTCGAAAAGGGGCAGCGGGCTCTGGTGGGGAAGTGCAACATGGATCGCAACGCGCCCGAGTACTACCGCGACGCCTCGGTCGAGTCCTCGCTCGCCGACACCGAGGCATGCATCGCGCACATACGCAAGATCGACCCGCGGCGAGAGCTCCTCGGTTACGTCCTCACCCCGCGGTTCGCCATCACCTGCGACCCCCAAGTGCTGGCGGGACTCGGCGACATGGCCAGGGCGGATCCGGAACTGCACATCCAGACGCACTTCAACGAGGCCGAGCAGGAGATGACCTTCACCAAGACCCTGTTTCCCCAGTTCGCCAACGAGTCCGACCTGTACGAGCACTACGGCCTGCTCACGCCCCGCACCATCCTGGCCCATTGCTGCCACATGACGGACTACGAGATCGGCCGGCTCAAGCAGCTCGACTGCGGCATCGCCCACTGCCCCATCTCCAACATGACGGTCGGCGGCGGCTTCATGGCCGCGGGCGTGCGCAGGTTCCTCGACGCGGGCATCAAGGTCGGGCTGGGCACCGACAGCGGCGGCGGCTTCTCCAGCAGCATGCTCGACGCGATGAGGCAGGCCCTCGTCGCGTCGAACGCCCGGGAAGCCCTGAGCGCGGAGAAGCCCAAGTGCCTGGACATCGCCGAGGTCTTCTACCTCGCGACGCTCGGCGGTGCGAAGGTGTGCTGCCTCGACGCCAAGATTGGCAATTTCGAGGTGGGCAAGGAGTTTGACGCGCTGGTGATCAATGCCGCGACTCCTGGCGTCATGACAATGGTCGAGGAAGAGGACTCGGCCGAGACCGTCTTTCACAAGTTCATCATGACGGGCGACGACCGCAATGTTGAAAAGGTTTACGTTTGCGGCCGTCTCGTCAAGGCATAAGACACGTTGATAGGTAGGCCGGGACAATGGTCACTAGGAGACTGACTATTGATTGCCTCGGTGATACGTGGTAGGAGAAGTGGATGATAAAATAACAAGACGAGTAGAGATGGGTAGTTACTCGGTATCTAAGCTGTGACGAGCGCCTTGCCTCGGGCTTCCATAAACTTGGTTCGATCCACATGTAGCTTACGAGGCTACACCCAGACGTAGGTGATGCTCTCACGAGGCTAAAGATAGATGTAGCACAACGGCTCCCCACTCAGAGTATCCAGCAGATCCCGAATCGGCCGCTTCGCCGCATTTATATCCCACAGGTCGATCTCGTCGTCCAACGAGGCATTCCGACTAGGCGGGCTGTTCCTAGGCGTGATGCTGCCCCCGATAGTCCCCGCCTCGTCCGGGTTCAGCGCCTGGAAGAGCCAGTACGTCCTGTCGACCATGGCGTGGTGCAGGAAGAAGACCGGGTCCACCGGCGACGCGTAGAAGTCGGCCGCGTCGCCGCTAAGCGTGGAATGCCCGGCGGCGTGCATGCCTAGGAAACCCTGGGCGAAACGGCCCTGGAACTCGTCCTGGAAGGTTAGGATGGTGCTGGACCCTGCACCGGTCGTGATATTTAGCAGGTTGGTGGCCGTGAGCCAGGTGCTGGACGGGTACTCGCTGAGGTCACGTCGGAGGCAGCGTGGGTTGTAGGCCAGACGGTTAGTCGAGTTTATTGCGCGTATTCCGTCCATGGAGGGCGAGATCGGGCCGAGGTTCACGGTCATGCTGGAAGGGGGGGACACGCAAAGTCAGCACAGTTCGATCTCCGCGCCTGTAGAGTCAGTATTAGTCTGGGTCGGAGGCCTACTTCTTGAACGGCCCGCTCGTGATGCAGCCGCCGCCGTTGCCCGAGGGCAGAAAGAGGGTCCCACCTCCTGCTACACTTCCGTTGTGCTGCACGAAGGATCCATCCCCGCTCATGCTGGTATCGCTGCCGTCGAACAGAGGTGACTGCGCGAGACTGCCGTGATGGGTGAACCAGTTCCAGTACTGGCCTATCTGTCAGCCCCCAAGCCGTACATTGTCTCGCCCTGAGCAATCTCACCGGTTGGTACCCGTCATACCCGCATTCATGCCTCAGAGCAGTCTCGTAGGCATGGACGAAGTATCTGTGCCAGGTGAGGAAGTTTCCCTACGCGCGTCAGTCGCCGATGGATACTAGGCGAATAAAACTACCTACTGTGCCATGAATACCGAGCGTCTGGTTGATGTGAGTCGCGACAAAATCATCATAACGACTCTTGGCACCTGGGGCAAAGATAGGGTCAAGTTTCGAGGGCGTCGCCATCAGACATTTGACGGCTGTCGAGTAGGCGATTCTTTCATCACGGCTCAATGTATCCCTAATGGTGATCGGTGAGCATGCGCGTCGATGGGACGTGGAGAGGGCGGTATACCAATCTTTGCGCGCCGCCGCGCTGTTCACAGAACACTCGCTTCCACTCGCGTCCCTTTCCTTCAGATTGGCGATGGCCTGGTCTTGTAGTGCCTGGATGACATCGTCCGAGGAAGAATCAGGGAGCGCGTAAGCGAGCGGGAAAGATACGAGAACGTAGACGCTCAAAGTGAGCAAGCCAGTCAGATACATCTTCGAGTGGCTCCCTTAAGGAATGTTCCTAGTTCTGACCAATATGTAACTCAGTGGAGAGAGCAGGAAACAGTTTTCCAGACTGGAGGGGGCACAATAGGTACAGCTTATAAGTAAAAAAAGTGTGGTAAGCTATAATCTGACATGCCTAACTAGAGGGCATTGACCTTGCTGACACGTAGGGGTTCATTGATGCCAAGTCGGTTATTAGATTACAATGGCAATCAGCCGCGAAAATACCCGGGCTTGGTGGTGCAACATACTCAGCCACTAAGGGGGATGCCCAGACATAATAACTAGCCAATGAGGGGATTACTCGGCGGCGGGCAAGCAGTAGGCAATACTGGCGACGAGAGCCTTACATGGCAGTTTGTTCAAGGTCAGCTTCTGCTGATGACTGCCGCAATCTCGTGCGGGATATATCATATATGTGACAGAACACTCAGGGGGAGGCACCTGTAAAAAGTTCTGTGACGAACATGATATTGGCTGTGCCAATGTCGCCATAAAACCTCATTCAATCTCAAAGGTCTTTGCCGTCACAAGGTTCAAGATATAGCACAGAGCCTGATGACAGAGCATTCCGATGTTGTTCGAAATCTATGTTATACCAGTAGTGCCTGATCTTGGCAATAAAAGGTTGAATATATATATATATCCCGTTTGTGCCAGCACCAAATGAGCCTACTCTATGTCGGAATCTAAGATTGTACCTAACATTGCCAAGTTTTGTCATGTTTTATATAAATTTTGAAGAACAGATACTTTTGGTGTAACCTCAATCAGACCGTTCGGTGTAACCGTAAAGCAGCGTAGATGTCGTGATTGATCTACTCCTGGCTAAAAGATAGGAAGGAAGGAGACTTACTAGCTAGTAGGGAACTGAGAGATGAAGGCATTCCCATCGGACGTGGTCCGACGGTCTGTATCTACCTGGCAGATACCGTCGGTTCCCGCTGCAGCTGCCATTGCGTGGAATCTGCGTTCGGAGCTTCCTCGGCTCCTTACCCCCTGGCTAATAGGGTGAGCTGGGTAAGCCGCGCCGCTTTATACTTACCCCCTACGATAAACTTACCCCCTACGATAAGTAGGGTGACGCGAGGGTGAGCCCAGGGTATCCCAGGGTAATTATTACTTGGTACGGAATCCCCGGTGTTACGATCCGCTCGATCTAACTAATCCTCAGAAGTATGCACGGAGCAACAGGACGGAAGAACGATGTCACGAGAAGAAGGTTACAACACGAAGACCCGCCCAAGGGTCCTAATTAAAGAACACCACTACTATAGAAAGAATACCTATCAGAAGCATCACCGTCGCCCAGAGAGGACAGGAGTATGACCTGGACTACTGGTGTGAGAGAGACTGCGTATAGAGGTATTAGGGACCAAGACCCCTACCTACCTTTAATACCACTTATTAGTAGAAGAATATACTAACAGTCCGGGGATCTGGCATAGTTTATTAACAAGACAGAATATATACACAACATAGCCCGATAACTTGCTCTACCTTGGATACACGTGAAATTACAACACCTCTAAGAACATCAAAACTTAATTGTGGATCTAAAAACTCGGAAAGCCCTATAACTTTACGAAGCCTATAGTTAATCGTTAATAATTAGAAGTTCTATTAGATATGTAGTATATTTATCAGCCTATAAGGTTGCATCGATCTATATAAGATTTATAGAGGCGTGGTAGGCAGTAATAGAAACGTGGTAGGGCTAAACACGTCTCTTTGATTGGCTATTGCAAGTTATATTACTGCAAAAAGTGCATTGTAGTTGTACTAATACCATAAGTTAAGAGAAACTTAGATAAAGTAGTTGGCAGGGGTATACGCATTAATCGGAATCGCCGCCTGCTCTTCCATAAATGCACACTTCCTAGTTTAGCTCCATGTTGCTTTACCTAGCTAAAAACTACCGATAGTTGTTCTAAAAGAGACCTTGGTGAAACTGTGAAACGAAGTTAACATTACTTACGCGTGTAACAATAGACGTGTACCAAGTCCATGTTGCTCAATAATTATTACTAGTAACTTGGATAAACTTGGGAAGTGGATGTTCACGCCAATATTATGCGGCGCAACGTTTCCAGGGCAAAAATAATTGAAAATAATTGAAAACGAAAGCTACGTTAAGAGTATCAAAGACTTGGGTTGAGGTAAAGGCTAGCGCGTATTAAACTAGCGGGTGTAACGAATTGTCCACGTAGTACGCCAAAGTCCGGGGTACAAGATCTATGAATTATATTTTAAGGTTATCAAATGACGTTGGCTTGTTTATTTGAATCATATGTTTCTATAATTAGCCTTGTCCTTGTAGATCCTAAAGAGAACTATAATATACTTGTTAATTCCTCCAGGTTTATAAACAGGCCTAATTACCCAATTATATCCGAAATAATCACATCTTCAACAACTAGCAATTCCAAGACGCTACACTTAGTCTTTTACGATATCTACTATAAATTTATACACAATGCAACTCTCTATTTTCGACTTTTCTCACTTATTCGCTATATCTCTTCTGATAAAAACCGCCCTTGGTTGTGATGGTTACCTATACTGCCACTGCTACGACAAGGACGGTAACCCTGACGACACGGTTACTCAAAATGTCTGTAACGTCTTTACCAACCTAAACGCAAACATGATTCCTGCAAACGACTATTCTAATGGGGCTAGAGAGTGTCAGTATACTGGACCGGAGAGCACGCGTGACGATGACGGCAGCGAATTCTTTTTTGCATTTGAGAATTGTAACTGGCGCGAGCTATGCACTGCTTATGGGGCAACTGGGTCAGATTCTAGCTGTAGAGATACCCCACCTAATGGTGAGAAAACTACTCAGTCGTCCTTGCGGTTAGTTATTGCTGAATTATAATCTGCACGGTCTAGAGAACTGTATTATACTCAGGCTAGCTACTTTTATACCGACTATATTATGGAATATTTGTATACCTCTTTCTATAATGCAACTAGTAAATCTTTACCGTAGCTAGAGAACTAGTAATTACCGCTAGTTATTCTATAGATAGCGCTGAGAATTAGTAAGGCGGTTTTAGTATATTGTAACAAGAGCAGCTAAAACGTGATATAAATAGGCTTAGTTCAATAATTCACACTATTACATATATATATAAGTAGTATAACAGAACTACCGCATATTAGATATGTGGCAGCCTGCCGGATCTGGTATCTCCAGACCCTCGATATGCAGCTGCGCGGCCGGCATGCCGGCTGCACGCGCAGGACTGTGACCAGGACGTTGTGAAGACAAACAAAGAAGCTAAGGGGGTTGAGGTCGGATTCTGTTTGAGGTGCAATTAAGAGTGAAAATCGGCTTGATTTCTATAACTATCTAGAGGTGGAAAGACTATCTACTTATACCTATTTAGTCTGCATCAAGACTGCAGGACTAACCTAAGGCTGCAGCTGCCGGCTACAACAGCCGAAGAGACAACCTACGTTATAACAACTAATATAACAATCTAACATAACAATCTGATATAACAACAACGTTGTGATAACAACCCTTGTTTAAGCTGCCCCTATTACATTATACAGTCTTAACTATTATAGATAGCTTTTCTAAACCTTTTAAAGCAGGATCCGTGTAGTATACAGCCATGTAATCGTCTACCTTAATGTCTACCTGTAACTTAGCCCCGGTGCGTCGCGCCGCTTTATATCCCCGACTCGAATTTTATATCCCTAACTAATCGGTAAGCCGTCTATATATCTTAGGTAGAAGGTGTATTAATAATTATAATATATAGAATACCCTACGGCGTTACGCCTATCTAAGTAAGTAATTTAGTAGTAACTAAGAGTAGGGGTTTAGAATAGCTAGATAGTACCTCTTTAATCTTATATATTTTAGGCGCCCTACCTAGGTACTTAATCGCCTTCTTCTCCGCCTTACGCTCGCGCTTATTATCCTTCTCCCCCTATTTAGCCTTATACCCATCCTACTTCCGTAGGTTCTTCTCGCTAAGCTCGGCTTTCGGGTTCTTCTTTTACTATAATACGTAGAGAAGTCCTAGGATCCGATTACGAGCTACGATTAGGAGAATAAGGTAAGGCTCCTAGAGGTGTCGCGAAAATACGATCCGACTAGCCTATTTTAAAGGAATCCAGGTTCATATAAGCTCTATAGCAGGTAGACCGCAGCCCGGCCCCGTAAGGGACCAGGGTAGTGCCACGTGCGAGCTGTCGCTATTTATTAAGAGCAGAAAAGTATGTTTGCTGCTAACCCTACGCCGAGGCATGACTATACTTGGCCTACTTAGCCTACTGAAGATCTTTGGAGGCAACTATACGATGCCTCACCAAGTATAAGAGATTGCGATGCGATGAATTATAATAATAAATTAGTTAGACATCGTAATGGTCTACGTTACTACTCTATCAAGTAGGTTACCTAGGAAGTTATGCAGACACCTACCGATCCTTTCTGAAGCGCAATCGCCCAACACAGGTTGGAGGCTGGAGCCAGTGACTGTATCGCGGCATCGCCTGCCAGTTCTCACTATTACAACTAGCTTTCTGCTCACCATCTTGTCACATCTAGCATCATTCTAGAACACTTGGGCCTCCCATACTACCTATTCCTTCCGCTTCTTATTCTTCGCCGCTCTCTTCGGCATCTGGCGGGACTTGCACGGGGAGCTTTCGCTCTGCTGCTCCGCATCGGGCGCATCACCCCCCCTTGAGACCCTGCGGGTGCTCATGCAACTTCGCGACGTCGCTGTCGTCAATTTCCATGACCTCGCTCGTCTTCGGCGACGGTGGCCCGGGGGCGACGGACCTGCGCGCCGTCTTCGGGATGCGCCCCTCGATCACGCTGCTGCCGCTGCTCTCCGGGCGGACTAACGTCACGCGGCCTGGCCTATACCGCCCGGTATCCTGACCCGAGTCGTCTAGATACTCTTCGCGCTGCTCGCCTATTAAGTTGGTCTTCTAATCGAGACGTTTACGCTTATAGCTGACGTCCGCGCTCTAGTACTCGTCGTTGTCGCTCAGTTCCATATTGCCGCGGTTCCAGAATCAGAAAGGGGAGACGGTAATAGGCGGTCCTCGTCATCATCGACGCGAGATCGCTTATTAGGGGGGGCTGTTCGGTATAGAGGGCTCCGTGATATGAGTCTCGGCCGAGAGGAAGGTATAGTGCCTCGGTCCCTCGCTGGCGGTCGTGGTAGAGGTCTTAGTACTTGTAAGTGATAGGCTTGGCGCCAGGTTCCACCGCGTTGACTCGTCGGCCTATATATCGTGGTCTGGGGCTTCTTCTGGACGTGCGTAGATATTACCTAGGGACAGCCTTGGCTGGATGCGCAACATGTTGCGGTAGCCTTGGACGTTCCAGGGGTGGCACCTGCCGAGGCTTGAGACGTCAAAGGGGTGTGCCCGAGTAATGCGGGCTCCAAGACGATGCCCGTTGCTTTAGTGGGCTCGTACATGACATTTGCTATCTTGGGCTTACCTATGTAATGGGGTATAAGAGAGGTATGCTTTATAAACGCCGGCTCTGTAATATCTTGGGTGGCGGGAACGTAGGGGCGCTGGAGGAGTGTCCCTCGAGGGAATCGGCTCTGCGATATTTTGGGTGGCGGCTGCGTTAGGCTAGGTAGCCTTGCCCTTAGCGCTTTGGGAACTGCTCTAGGGGAAATCGGTCTTTGCAGATCCGCCGGTTAGGTTGCTCTACACCCTGGTGGGTGTAGTATAGTCGTTGGCGGCTCTCGCGCGGGCGACATCTGCTTCGGCGGCCTTCTTTGCCTGCGCTTCAGCTCTCCTAGCTCTTGCTTCACCTAGCATGTCTTCCCGAAAATTGTCCGCGGTGGCCCTTGCCTCGGCTCTCCTAGATCTGCTAGCCTCCTTTCTCTCGGTATTGTAATATTCGGTAGATAATGGAAAGTTGTCAACGTGTTCGAAATTTGGCTCGGAACCGGGCGGGAACGTAATCCGGTCCGGCTACCTAGTAGGCCGGTGTAGCAGCTGCAGTTGTTACTGTTATTTCCATAGTAATAGATAAGAAAGAAAGGTTTCCAGATAGGTAGATAGTAAACAAGAAAGACACCAAGAGAACGGAAGACTAAGCACCGGAATATAGGCGTATTTAAATATTTAACTATTCTCCGGGGCAGTATCTTTAACCCCTATACGAAAGATAATTCCGGCTTTCCTTACCCTGCTTTCCTATATAACCCTAACAGAGCTGCTTCTTACCAGGCTTACCCTTCGCCTTTACAGAACATAAGTGACGCTTATATACAAGAAAATGGTAAACATATTTATTACATGGTAGTTAACATAGAGGTTTTTATAGTTCACTTGCATATTTACCTATAAGGGCGTGTTCAAACCTAAACCGTCGCTTAGCAGCTTAAGTTAGAACCCCGATTTCTTTCAAAGAGTTATCGAAGTGCGCTTTAAACCAAGTAATTGAACTTGAAGAAAAAACAGTACTCGGGTTCTTTGTGTTTTTCGCCTACCGCAGCGTTCGGACTTTAAATCAACCCCGAGTAGGAGTATAGCCTAGCTCCGCTCAAATTTGCCTAATTACATTGTGATCTTCCGCAAGGATTCTACAGATCTAGAGGATCTCGTCTTCTCAAATAAGAAAAATTAAAGATTGGTAGGGTAACATTGTCGCTGTTTGTAAGCCCCTGTCCGCAGAGTTGAGCTCCAACGACTGCGGCACAGTAAGGGTAGATCGACATTGGTTCGCGCCGCACTCGCTCAGAGACGACCAGAAAAACAGACGGTACAATAGCAACTTCGGCAGATTGCCGAGAAGATGAAGGATCGGGTGTAGTTAAAACGAGACGGATATAGATGATGAAACCTACAAGGTACAGTACAGGCGCACGAAAGTGGCTGTGTGCATGTGTGGGTCAATTCCTGGAACAACTGACCCCAGGTTCCCCGAGAGTCAGGTCCTAGGGTACCATCAAAAGCATGGCGAGACATGGCCGGTTTCAAGTTTCAGCTCGTTGTGTACATCAGCCACTATCCTCTGTTGATATATTTGACAGGTCTAAACTAGGCAGGCACTTCTTCTAACGGAGAAGACTATTCTGGGCTTCAAAGTAGCATTTTACTCATGAAACGGCTGATTCTTCAAAACGACGGAAACAATCTCTACCGGTCCGTCTTTAATCATTCACGATGATTGTGTACTATGTCCAGGGCATTCCCGTTTCGTCCCAAGTGGAGTTCTGATGATGCGGTTGTTGTTGTTGTTGTATTCAACGTCTGTGGATGCTAAGCCGCCCAGGCCTCCCCGAAGAACATCAATGCTGCGGTTAGACCATCGGATGGCGTACAAATCGCCCTGAAAAGAAGCTCAGTTCGTTTCAATTCAATTGTTCACACTAGTGCATACAGGGGGGGTGCACTTCCATGCTGATATATATACTTTCGCAGTTTTGTACGCGTGTCTAGCCACTTGGATAAGAATATGAGAAAGTCCGATACATTATTCTAATCTCATATAGTATGTAAGCGTTATGCGTCTTGGGGGCAAGTAAGTAACTAACAGATATACTGTAGTACAGAAGTAACTTTTCGTAATAAGTGTAAATACACATCTTCAACACGTTACACTACCAATATCCCTATGAAAAGTGTGTTTAAAAGCTGAGAAGATGTGGTTATTAGTACCTAGGCAGTAGACCAATAAGGACGGATGTCTATCGATCCTGTTCAGGCCGACAATAGTAAGATATAGCGCATAGACTACTACAAGCAAGTTCAATGCCGATCATAAGCTCATAGGTAGTGCACAGTAGCAGAACTTAGATTTAGTACATGTTATACACAAAGGAATAGAACTATAAAGTGTTATTAATAAATAAACTCAAGCACCGAGTTCAGCATTCGTGACACTCTCATGATCATGATTTATCTACCTATATTGAAGAAAATAAGCTACTTTTGTATTTTACAGCGACTCGACCCAAGAAAATTACCCATTATGTATTTTTGGCAGGGATACGGTTATCCTACGATCACCCATGTCGAGATGTTTCACCTAAAGCTGTTTGACAAGGGAAATAGAGTTTCGGTGGAAGCCAAGATAGATTAGCACTGCGACACCATGTCAATATGCATGGTGCGTGCGGTGGACAGTACCGTAGCGATGGATTCAGCAATGCATCTTCTATGTACTAATCGGTCAATCGTCCTGCGAACTAGTACAATGTGCAGGCGTACCACTCCCCCATTCGGTAGCTATCCTCCGAAGACAGCGTCTCGACGAAGGAGACGAAACAGTTTGTTGCACCTTTCCATGCCGTTAGAAGAAGCTTTGCGGGTGTCACGAGTCCCTAGTAGGCTAGTTATTGTTGTAGCCGTTGCGGCAGGCCTGCCTCGTGGGCCGCTCCAGTCCGAGTGCACCCCTCATCACGGGAGGTAGCATTGATGGGCAAGTGAGACGCGTGTAATTACTTGATCGGCCATGATTCGAGGAAATTGCCGGCCTCCGAGGAAGACATGTTGCCCATCCTGGCGCAGGATAAAGACGAGATGACCATCTTCACTTTGTGTTCGAACATTTGATTACAAAAGGATGACCGAAACCAGGCTGTTTCCACTCCCAGAAGGCAATTAATTAGCTGCTCAGTACTGGTGTATAATCCATCTCTGCCCTACGACGATACTAGTCACAATAGTAATTCATTATTCGACGCCGACATGCTCTCCAATATGAGCCCCAGAGGCGCCAGCGTGCTCATTCTAGGCCTTGTTGCCACGAGTTGCCACCTTGTCGCCGCCGCGCCCTGTGACATCTACGAAGCCGGGGGCACGCCCTGTATCGCCGCGCATAGCACCACGCGCGCCATGTACGACACCTTCACCAGTCCGCTCTATCAGGTGAGCCGCGGGTCCGACGGCTGCACAACCGACATCTCACCGCTGTGCGCGGGTGGTGTAGCCAATGCCACCACCCAGGATGCCTTTTGCCAGGGCACGACCTGTCTGATTACTATCATTTACGACCAATCCGGCCGCGGCAACCACCTCACCCAGGCTCCGCCCGGTGACTTCCAGGGCCCCGAAGCCAACGGGGCCGACAACCTGGCCAGCGCGACGGGCGCGCCGGTCACGTTGAACGGACAAAAGGCGTACGGCGTCTTCATATCGCCCGGCACGGGCTACCGCAACAATGCCGTCAGTGGCTCATCTAGAGGCGACGATGCGGAAGGTATGTATGCGGTCCTCGATGGCACTCACTTCAACGACGGCTGCTGCTTCGACTACGGCAATGCCGAGACCAACACCCGAGATACCGGCAACGGCCACATGGAGGCCATCTACTATGGCAACACCACGATCTGGGGCACGGGCGCCGGCAGCGGCCCTTGGATCATGGCCGATCTCGAGAACGGCCTGTTCTCCGGCCAGGACCCAGCGAACAACGCTGCAGATCCGTCCATCTCCGACCGGTTCGTGACTGCAACGCTGAAAGGGGGGCCGAACGAGTGGGCGATCAAAGGTGCCGATGCCACTTCCGGCACACTGTCGACGTACTATAGCGGCGCACGCCCGACTGTATCCGGCTACAACCCGATGAGCAAGGAAGGCGCCATCGTTCTCGGCGTCGGCGGCGACAACAGCGTCAGCGGCCAGGGCACATTCTACGAAGGCGTGATGACGACCGGCTACCCGTCCGATGCCATCGAGGAGTCGGTGCAGGCCAACATCGTAGCCGCCCGGTACGCCACCGCGCCGCTGACCAGCGGCCCGGCGCTCACCGTCGGGGCCTCGATCTCCCTACGCGCCACCACGCCGGGCTACAACACCAGCTACCTCACGCACACCGGCTCGGCCGTCAACATCCAGGCCGTCTCGGCATCCAGCGACGAAGCCCTCAGGAAGCAGGCCACCTGGACCGTCCGCGCCGGCCTCGGCAATAGCGAATGCGTCTCGTTCGAGTCCAACGACACCCCCGGCAGCTACCTGCGACACTTTAGCTTCGTGCTCCAGCTCGGCGCCAGCGACGGCTCCAAGGCCTTCAACGAAGACGCTACGTTTTGCCCGCAGGCAGCCCTCGCTGGTCAGGGGAGCTCGCTGGTGGCCTGGGGCTATCCCACCCGCTATCTGCGCCACTTCAACACCGACCTGTTCGTCGCGAGCAACGGCGGCGTCCATGCATTCGACGCCTCCGCTGTGTTCAATGACGACGTGAGCTGGGAGCTCTGCACCAGCCTGGTCTAGTTTCTAGATCCCGGCCACCACCGATGCAACGGCGCATTTCGCATCTCTCGGGTCGGCTTTTTGGTGACTGGGCGGAATCTAATCGATCACTCACAGAGAACTGATACCTACCGAACTGAGGGAACCTATACGGGTCTGGGCGTAATAGCCAAGCATCAGTTAAACGTAATAATAATTAAATACAAGTCAACTGAATGAATTCATATGGATAACAACCTACAAGTACTGTCAGATGTCTTGTGATCTTTTCAAACAGGTGAATGCAGATATCTCGGGAATGGCTGCAATAATAGCCTGATGTTCCAAAGAAATGTGATGCCCTTGTACAATGTCGGGTTGCGTGATCCGTTCATGCTTCACCCATATACTGTAGACATGACCTGATCACCAGGGAGGCGTTGTTGAATTTGGCCATGGTGTTTTCGCAATGTGTATGACGAAGGAGTTTGCAGACGATGTACACATCTTAATTCATCCGTTACGAAGTATTCATTACCACACTAGCTACCTCCCTTATACTCTCTAGAGAGTACGTCTGACTTGCTATCATGCTCAGAGGTCTCTTTCTCACGGTCCTAGCACGGATTACAGCTTCTGTCAGCGTACCCGATTGAGATGCATTGTGAAGCACCGAGCCTTCAAAACTCGAGGGCATATAGTCAATCTCTGTGTGTAGGCTATGACGGCATTTCTGGATGATATGCGGCAGCATATAGCACTGGAGAGAGCTTCCGAGCCGAGCATCACCTTGGCCACGATATCCAGTGTGTTGTCGCTTCTCGTTACTTTCCTTCGTTAAAGGATACATGACCAACGACGGATTAGTTAGATCGTCACGGGGCTTGGGATTCCCCTCACGACGTCCTCGATTGAGGAGCGAATCTCCACGCTCAGGGCTGACAACCCTTGCTCTAGGCCGTATAGGGAGGGGTTGGTTTGTTGCCTACTGATTCCGGAGTGGGGTTTCGTGGATACGCACAGGGGCGTGGAGGAGTGTGATACGTGTCTGGAGGCTGCACCTGAGTGCTAGACACCCAGTCGAACCGAGAGGCCCTGTTCGACTAGCAGCGAAGGGTCACCGCCCCCGCAGAACGCATCGTCATGGTTTGAAAATGAGGAGAGGCACGGTAACTACTCTACTCACTATACCAAGCCAAAGTAGCCGAACGACCACCTGCGCTTCATCGCTGAGCCGACATACGCATCCCCCGTCATTTGCAGCATCAGCCCCTGTTACTTTTACCCTTGAAAACATCCATCCAAGTCGATAATGGAGTTTGCTATCACCGACCAGGACCTGGCTGGCCTGAAAGGAAAGGTTGTGATTGTCACCGGTATGGCTTCCCCTTGCCGCTCGCCATGCTGGGCCTATTTCCGACAGTCAGCACAGCGAAAGGGATGACTTTGAGTGTATCGCTGCTAAACCAGGTTCTCACAGGGAGCTCGTCAGGCATCGGTCTCGCGACCGTGACTCTGCTACTTTCGCTGGGCGCTTTGGTCGTCGGCGGCGACGTCCAGCCCCCGCCAGAGGAGCCCAGACTCGAGGGCTCTTTCGCCTTTGCGAAAACGGACGTCAGGATCTGGGCGGATCTGCTTGCTCTCTTCAAGAAGGCCAAGGAGTTGCACGGCCGCGTCGATTCGGTCTTTGTCAACGCCGGCCTCGGCCCTCGCGCAAACTACCTGGCGATGGAGGTGGATGAGAACGGCGACTTCAAGGAACCCGTGTACGATGTCCTCGACGTCAGCCTGAGGGGCGCGATGAACACGGCCATCCTCGCCATCAACCAAGAGCCCAAGGTCGGCAGCGTCGTGATTAACGGCTCGACGACCGCGATGCAGCGCCTCCGTGCGGTGGACTATTGTAAGCCCTACCCTACTGTAGGACCGTCGGCCTATCGACTGCCCCCCCCCATGCCATTGCCTCTTACGGATGACTGACTTTGACTCCCCAGCCACGGCCAAGCATGGGATCGTGGGCTTTGGAAGGGGTCTCACGGCCCTCATGAACGCTGCCAAGATTCCCATCCGTATCAATACCCTTGCGCCATCCTGGACCGACAGCCAAGTCCTCCCCAATTTGAAGGATATGCTGGCCAAGATTGGCGTGGAATGCCAGCCCGCAGCAGTTGTGGCACGCGCCGCAGCCCTTCTCATGATTGACGATTCCAGACATGGTCAGGTCATTCACGTCTCTTGCGGGAAGTACAAGGAGATTGACGAGGCGGTGCTTTTGCCAGCGTTTGCTAGCATCAAGGGCCAAGATTATCCATGGGAAGATGACGTGCTGCAGATGGTGTCAGAGCTGGCTTGAGCTGTTGTACAAGATCGCCACACAGTGATCAGTTTCCCGAGGCCCCTTGGTACCATGGTTACGTTACGTTCGAATGCGATGGTGATCCGAACAAGACTGACAATATAAATGATGAAATGAATAATTGGGATATTAATTAGGCTAACTATGCAGGGTTTCCCTGGTCGTACTATCTATCGTCTAGTCGTTCAGCTCTGTTTACTTCAGATCGAATCGATCCAAGTCCATGACCTTGGCAAAGACTGTCACAAAGTCTCTCACCAGCATCTCCGTTCCATCTCCACTGCCGTACACTTCCGAGACGGCCCTCAGCTCGGGGTGCGATGCCAAGACCAGATCAGCACGTGTAGCCTGGAACTTCTCCGTACCGGTCGCGCGGTCCTTTCCACTGAAGAGCTCGTTGGCACCGCCGTCGGCACTCGACCATACGTTCTGGATGTCCAGCAGGTTGACAAAGTAGTCGTTGGTCAGCTGACCGGCCTTGCTCGTCAGGACACCAGTCTTGGAGCCGTCGAAAGTCGCGCCGAGGGCACGCAGGCCGCCAACCGCGGCAACAAGCTGGGGCGGGGTGAGGGTGAGCTGCGCCGCCTTGTCGATGAGGATCTCCTCGGTCAGGGACACAGAGTTGCCCTTTCCGTAGTTGACGAAACCGTCGGCGATGTACTCGAGATGGCTGAATGCCGACATATCAGTCTGTTCCTGCGTCGCATCCACACGACCGGCCGTAAAAGGGACAGTGACGTTCGTGAAGCCGGCATCTTGAGCACCCTTCTCGACTGCAGCAGTACCTGCCAAGACAATCATGTCCGCGAGAGAGATCTGGTTTCCCGGGTTGGCGGTGTTGAAGGCCTCGCGGACAGTCTGAAGTGTGTTGATCACGTCGCCGGCCTGAGCATTGGCAGCCCACGAACGCAGCGGCTCAAGGGCAATGCGTGCTCCGTTGGCACCGCCGCGCTTGTCCGAGTTGCGGTAGGTATCGGCCGACAACCAGGCAGTGGCGACAAGCTTTCCAACGTCGACGCCAGCGGCAAGAACCTTGGACTTCAGGTCGGAAATGTTGGCCTCCGTGAGAGCGCTGGGGCTAGCTGCGGGGAGGGGATCCTGCCAGATGAAGTCCTTCTGGGGAACCTCCTATTCAGGGGAACAGTCAGTAATGCATCTCCATGACAAAAGAGCGGGAGGGTTCACGTACTGGGCCAAGGTAGCGAGACTTGGGTCCCATATCACGGTGCGTCAGCTTGAACCATGCATCGGCAAAGGCCGACTCGAGCTCTTTGGGGTTTTCGAGGTATCGGCGCGTGATGTTTGCGTAGACCTGGTCCTCGCGCAGGGCAAGATCACTGACAAGCATGGTAGCGCGACGGAGCTTGTCGGGACGACCGGCTGGGTCAGGGTAGTCGACGGTGCCGTTCAGGGCCTCGAACTGCCATGCATCACCAGGACTCTTAACCAAGGTCCACTCGTTATACCAGAGACTGGACAGGTACGCTGAGGGATCCCAGACAGTAGGCGTCTTTGTCCAAATGACCTCGATCCCGGACGTGGTGGTATCTACACCCTTGCCCGAGTTGAAGCTGTTGACCCAGCCGAGTCCAGCCTGCTCGATGCCGGCGTCCAGGGGCTCGGGGCCGACGAGGGCTGCGGTAGACGAGTCAGCTTGGTGTCGCAATGACCCGTGGTGTCAGATGTGGACTTACATTCGCTGGCGGCTCCGTGGGTCTTTCCGAAAGAGTGACCACCAATGATCAAAGCTGCCGTCTCTTCGTCGTTCATGCCCATGCGTGCAAACGTGACGCGGATGTCGCCTGCGGAGGCGACCGGGTCAGGGGTATTGTCGGGACCCTGGGGGTTGACGTAGATGAGGCCCATGTTGGTGGCGCTGAGCGGTTCCTCCAACGTGCGGTTGGAGATGTCAGTGTTGCCGGCGTAGCGGGCGTCGTTGCCCAACCAAGTCTCCTCCGCACCCCAGTAGACAGACTCATCAGCCTGCCAAGTGTCGGGGCGTCCACCGGCGAAACCGATGACAGGGAAGCCCATGGACTCCAGGCCGACGGTGCCGGTCAGGAGCATCAGATCGGCCCACGAGATCTTGGAGCCGTACTTTTGCTTGATGGGCTCTGAGCGGCTTGTCAGCGAATACTCGAGTCGAAAGCGCATAGCGGTGGGCGTGCAAAGGAGGGTGAGGGTTAAGAAACTCACCCAGGAGGCGACGAGCCTTGTCGAGGTTCTGATTGTCAGGCCAGCTGTTGAGAGGCGCGAAACGTTGTTGGCCCTGCAGACTGGCGCGTCAGCACAGCACGTAAACAAAGCACCGAGAGGGTTAGAGGGCGAGACGAACCATGCCACCACCACCGCGACCGTCCATCGCGCGGTAGGTACCAGCACTGTGCCAAGCCATGCGCATGAAGAAGCCGCCATAGTGACCAAAGTCGGCCGGCCACCAATCCTGAGAATCCGTCATCAAGGCCTTGATGTCCGCCTTGAGAGCATTGTCTGTCCCGTCCGCCAGTCAGCACACGGTCCGGTCTCTGACTCTCTGCAGAGTCTGCACATCACGAGATAGGCACGAGATAGGCACGAGATAGGGAGGGGTGACTCCGGTCTGCTTCGTAGGTACTTACAGTCCAGGCTTTCAAAGGCCTTCTTGTAGTCAAAGTCCTTGCCGAGGGGGTTCGAGTCGACCGAGGACTGGCGCAACACATCCAACCTCGGGGCCTTTGGCCACCAGTCGGTGTTGCGTGTGCCGCCGCCGGCAAACTTGCTGGTGGTGCGAAACGTCGCCGTGTCTCTCTTGTGGACGTTCCTGGGCTGTGCGGATTCGGCCTGGCTGGCAGCAAAGGGACAACCAGGTGCAGCGGCGACGAGAGGCAGGACGCTGAGCAGCGCCGCGGCGTTGGCGAGCGAGAGGGGCTGATGCATGATGGCGAGGACCTGCTGGCTGCTGGGAGAGATCGCGGGGGCTCGGGAGAGGGCTGGGAGCCAGATGGACGTGCTAGTTACTACCCAGACAATCCGCATCGTTCGTGACGAGCTCTCTGCTCTATATACGAAGGCAGGTACTCCGTACACTCTAGTTCCATCACGGCGGTATCCACTCCCATGTCAGCATCCCTCCAGGCATCTCCAGGCGCCTTCTCTACGGCTTGGTTCCATCCCTGCAGGCCATCCAGGGGTAAGCCGCGACCCCTGCGGCCCTGCCATACTTAGCGTGCTGAAGTAATCTTCACTTGACCACACTTGCTCCTGCTCAGCCTAGTTAGTTAGCGGACTACTGTGTACGGATGTACTTCGTACTCCGTACCTGCTGGCGGGGTTTGGGAAACGGAACAGCACAGTGTGCCAAGACGACGGCCAAGAGAGCCTGCTGACTTGGACACACACACAGTCATCCGTACCCCGTACGGATAGATTTGGAATGACGGTAATGACTAGTACCAAGTAGTTAGAGTTAGCTCGCTTGCACGGAGTATCTCGGCCACGCTACGGCTCGGAATGGAAGGTGGTGCTACGCTGCGGAGACGCCATCGTCAACAGCATTAGAGGTCGGTGATTAAACCAAACAAACCGGGCCATTCGTCGTTCGATCGGCTTGTTGCCTGTCGAGCGACGAGCACTCGTCCACGCAACGACGTCCGAGTCGACCTCGACAATCTGTTGTCGCCATCGACCAGCAGGGACGCTCGTCGCCCCGAGAAAGGGGCCGATCGATCTCTGAACGCTGCATCCGTACGCCGTACGCCGTAAGCTGTGCGGTGTGCGGTGTGCGGCGTCTGCTCTGTACACAGTAGTTCGTGCTCACTGCTGTCTCACATCACATGCAGGCCAGCAGGCCAGCAGGCCAGCAGCTTCATCAGCCTTCAGCCTCTCACGTTAGCACTAGAGTTCACTGACTAGGTAGCTACCTACTCACGACGCACCTTATGTCGCCCCCAAGTTTCAATCTGCATGGGACAAACACTCGAGTCTCGGCGTTAGTAAGCGAAGCGCCTCCCGGCTGCAACCCCCAACTCATGGAGCCCAATGAGAATAGTCCGATTTGTCGCTCCGCCGGATCCGGTCCAACGCACATTGCTCGGCCCTCTCACGTCGTATCATGCCAATGCTTGGTACGATGCAGTAACTACCACAGTATAAGCGCTATCTCTAGGCGACAACCATGGACGGGACGAACGGGTCGTGCGGATACGGGACAGGAAGGATACCGGCCCCGGTACATCCGCACAAATGTGCACAGACATGTTGGGGTCTCCGGTCGCTGCTCGTACGGATGCAGGACAGCTAACTACGGTATAACTAACTGGTTGACTAGTGAACTGGTTAGTAATAGTTGCTGCGTACGCCGTACGGAGTAGTCAGTTGGTCGGTCCTGTCGGCTTGCAACTCAACCAGGGTGCAGTGCAGCCATATGCCTTCTCGACTATACGAGGTTCGCAGATTGGCCCGAGCAAAGGCAGACTCGCAGAGAGAGAGAGAGAGAGAGAGAGAGAGAGAGAGAGAGCGAGTCGGCAAAGTCGCCACGTGCGACTTGGCTGTAACTGCCGCAATCTCTCTGAAATGTCACCTCCCGTGTAAAGACAACTTGGCCGCGTCGCATTGCATGCGGCCGCAGCCTCTCTTTGGACCCGATTTCCGGTCCAGGACTCATGCAGGAAGCAAGGCGAGAGAGGCGAGAGAGGAGGAGGAGCGGGCATCTGTGTGTGTGGGGTGGGGTATCCGGCTTCTGTCCGGGAAAGGCTGATTGATGGTCACGTACTCGGTACTGTGGACACAGTACGGAGTACAGTGTACAGTGTATTGTGCATGCATGTTCGAAACAAGTGCCCCCCCCATGGGACAGTATGCGCCAAGCCCGCTTGCCCTACTCCGTACTCCGTACCAAAGTCACGTTACTGTGGTACGGGAGTACTTGGTAGAATGCTAGATGGTGATCGTCCCAATTGAGGGGTCCACTTGTCACCGGGCGCCACGCCCTCCTCTCGTCTGTACTAAGTACGGAAAACGTTACAATACTACCTAACTTATCTCTTGTGGGCCCAGTCGTCCGGGGGATTTTCCAGTCCAGACAAGGATGCCGCCGGCACGCCACTCGAATACGGACACAGTCCCGGCCCCCATGCTACCCGAGTCTGCATGCGGGAAAGGCGTTGGCTGGAAACGGCAAATGAATGACCATGAATGACAAGCCTGGAATTCGGCCCCTGTCAACTTTAGAAGTACGCCATACTTCCTTCGCAGTAGTTAGTTAGTTGTCCGTACGCACGATGGGACGAACATGCGAGTGACTCGAGTCACCTCGTGGCACTACCGAAAACCAGTAACCGTGGTTGGCTTGCCGCATACTACCAAACGTTCGACTGGGTTTGTTGAGGGCGGGAGTGGCGACCACTCATGCGGTACGGAGTACTGGCAGCTCGTCGGTACCTGTGAGCGGTAAGTCGGACAGCCGAGTCTTTCGCGGAGGTATAGGGTGGCTATGCGTCGGGGCTATAACACGTGTGTTTCCGGAAATTCCTTCTTAAACTATCAGAGCTACGCCTAAACCTACCGAAAGTAACACAATAAGGGTAATCCTGGCTTTTCTTGTCCAGAAAATCCGCATGACGCTGCGAGCTATTGAACTAAAACTCACCGTAATTGCCAAGGAAATGAAGTGGATTTCCATATTCTGCCCTATATACCCACCCAGCCATGTCGAGATTAGTTACTACCCCTGGCATGGCCGACGGCAACATCCGCAATCGTACCAGAATCATACCAAGAACCCCCCCTTATCTCCGTACCTCGTGGCCAATATCTATCTGCACTAGTGTGCGGGCTACATACACAGTCTGTTACTCCCGACGGAGTACTGCGTGCAGAAACTCATCGTTCGGATCGTTCCATCTTCGGCCGTTGTTGCCTCTCCCCGCCACGTCCAGCATTCGGCAGTGCCGCGTTGTGCTACGTAGCCCGTTGAATCGCACCACTTGCTGCGTGGCCCACGATTTCTTTTTCATTTTTTTTCACGATACGGACTACTTACTCCCTGCCCAATCCAAACAATTACCAAACTTGGCAAGCCCGTCTGTAGGCCCAACAACACTGAAGGTTACACTAATAAATACTGTGTAGGTCACGTTGTGTACGCCCGAGTCAAGGCAGCTGGCGCCAGTCGTGTTCGTCATGTAGCCACAACAAACTGACTTGGTGGCACGATCGTAGGTTGACCGATGCGTCCTCGGACGGCGACGACGTTGCCTCGTGCGTAAGCCATGGTTTTTCGAGCAGAATCCTGTCACGGGTCACATTGATAGCATCATATGAGGGCCCAAGATGACAAGAGAGCCTTGCGGTTTACCGTATACGAAAAGTACTAGGTCCGTTAACAGAGTAGAGCGAGTAAGTTGTGATTTAGGAGGACGGATTGAACCGGCGCGGCCCGCGGGTTCCCTTCCTATCGCACGACTTTGTGCAACTTGTTTGCAAGTCTCGTTTCTTGCCATTCTCGTTCCCTATTTGCCTTTGTCCTGCAAAGGCGCCAGGAAAGCTCAAAGCACACTTGTTTCGACGTATCTTCTCTTCCGGATATATCTGCTGCGAAACTGATTTCGTTGAGCTTTTGTTTTAGTTTCCTTCTCTCATACTCCGTTCACCCTGGCTGCTGTCATCAGCCCAACTCCTGGAATAACCCCACACCCCAGTCATGGCGTAGCCATGTAGGAAGCCCAGTCTCAAGGCCAAGTTTGGGGGTCTCCCTTACCTTGGGCTGGGATGGAGCTTCAACAGCAAGAGCAGTTAAACGCGCGCTTGCGACTGATTGACAGGTAGCCTGGATTCTTGTTTATTTTTTGCCTCTCACGCCCCCGTCTTAGCGGAGCAGCGGCATGCTCACTCTTCAAGGATATTCCCTACTTACTGTTCCCAGGTAGAGATGGTATGAATAAAGACGAAGCAGCTAGTATACCAGAAGGACAGGTACGCGTTCAGTCTTGAGTGGAACTAACCAGGCTTCTTCGTTACTCATTGTCTGCTTCACCTACCTATTCGTACTTGGCCGAAGACTCAACGACAACAAACAGAACACAATCTTTCGAGACACCCCTACCCCTCTCCTTCCCATGAAAATGACAATCCAGGAAGCTGATTAGTGCAAATGCTCCCTTCCTCAGATGTGCAAGCTGTTCTAAAAGAATGAGAGAATTCTACCGGTTTAGAGGCTCAGTTAGAGCCTTTGGCTTATGTCGCGAGGAATGTTCACCATCTGGCATCTGCGATCAAGGGTTCATGGATTAGGAAAAAAGCAGGAAACATGCATAAGAAAGCTCTGAAACTAGGGGTGAAAGGCTCTTTAAACCAGCGGATCCTAATGTATTTGGCAGTATAGAAGTCTTAGGGTGGTTATTATTCACACAAAGGAAGTAAGAAGTGGCGAAATAGCCGGTTTTACAGGTACCGGAGTTGAGACAACCAGTGGAAGGATCCTAAACATACACCCATGCTCAGCAGTGAAATTGAGACAGCATGCATACACAGCAGCCAGGGGAAGTAAAAACAAGCGGAGCTGTATGTAGCTGAAGGACAAGGTGCCATGACCTTACCAGGCGTTTACTTCGAACAGTAGGAACAATGTCTAGCCTGGCTGTTCTCAAGGGGCGAGGTAGTCGAATCGAATCAGCATTCCGATATTAAACTTGTAAATTGTAGTTATCCATTACACATTTTGACTTTGTCTTGTCCAATTCCGTTGATTGGCTGCAATAAATCCGACACCTTAGGTAGCGCTAACGTAGTGATAGAAAGGTTAAATCATTACTTGCTTGGCTATATTGATAGCTGTATCAAGAACATTGCCAAGTGAAACAAACTACCACATGGTAGCTTGATGAGCTTGGTATTTCCAAGAGCTCTGGCCAGAGATAAGCACCGTCTGATCAGAGGCACATAAGGTTTGTTGAAACGTCTACGGCTCGACTGGTGTAACGGCAGCTACGCTACTATATTATGGCCTGCACCCGCCGATCTTACTGGATGAAACTCGCTTTGGAGGTCAGACGTCTGTCAGATGGCCTGTGACGGCCTCATCCAATGATGTGGTGGCCGGTGTTGAAACCTGGCATGGTCCCCTAATGTCCCTTCCGCGACGATATTAGCACGGTTTGCGTCCACTGAGACATGACCTGGACATCTCCTATGTTACCCGAACGATGATCCTTGTGTAATTGGCAAGATTGGTAAAGTCGTTGTTAACGGGATGAAATCAGACATTATTGCTGTGAACCTACCACTGCTTGATCCAGCGTGTAGCAAGTTGACCGGCGGTTCAACCAACCGGCCGAGCGATGAGAAGAATGCATCAGACCACCAATATAGGTTCTTATCAATGGTTTGCAGTAGCAGCGAGAACACTGAATTAGCCGAGTTCGTACAATTCATTCGTAGCAGTACGAGTAAAGCATCAAGGGATAGCCGAATAGATAGAAGCAGGATAGATGGGAGTAGTCAAAGTCGGACAAACGTATAAATCTTAATCAAGGTAAAGAATACTTGGATAAGTAACAACATAACACCATAGAGTAGAGAAGGATAATGAAAATATATACAGGTGTATTGTAACAGTATTGGAGATTTTCCAAACAATATTATTAACAGCGCGCTTCCTCCATGTGATGCCGAAACCGTGCCCAGATCTGACGTGCAGTCTCCTTTCGGGCAGATCTCCATTCGGTCCGCACAAGTATAAATCACTCGTAAAAGTTCTCGGACCAGTCGTATTCTAATGAATCCATCGGCATCGGCCACCAACTCATCAGCTTTCCGTCAATGGTGGCGACTTGTAGAGCATTGTGGCGCGCGATGATATCTTCCTTGCCGTCGTACCAGTCGTACTCTTCCATGTCCTGCGGAAGAGGCCACCAACTCATCATGTCGCCCTCGATGCTGGATACATGCTGACTCGGAGGTATCGTTGCGGCAGCGGCGCAACTCTCGTGCGTCTGGTCAACTTGAATCTTGGCGACTCCTTTCCCCGTGCTTGAACATGGCAACTTGCGCAGGTGCTTGGCGCGCTCATGTTGTGAGATGTCGCCGTCCTCGGTCATTGGCGTGGAGACGCCGTGATCGTCCTCCGCGTCGGAGAAGATGACATACTCGTCATGCGACTCGTAGGGGGTGTCGTCGGTGGTGTAGTCGACGTTGTGCTCGATGTTGTAATCGTTGAACGTGGATGCCAAGACCCCAAGGTAGTGTGCGTGGTCGAGGGCGGCAGTTGTATGAGCGTGGGTCTCGGAGTCGTTAAATGATCTCTGGGGGGTAGATGCAAGAAGTGAGACAGGTCGTCCTCGTTGTAGATGGAGACGGGGCCTATCTGATCCCGAGACTTGATAGGCTTGGCCTGTGCCGCCGGAGCACGCTTGGTGTTTTGTGCGGCGGCCAGAGCCTGGTAGCCCGAAGGTCGCTGGATGGACTCGAGGTAGAAGAGATCACCCTGCATGGCTTGTGTTGGAATTGTATGGAGATGATGATATGGTTGTTGGTAATGGTATTGGCTGGTTTGTAACTGTCGGTGGTGTCCGGAGAGCGAGAGATGGCTCAGAAGTCACCATAGTGCCGTGCTATATATGCAGCCAAAGAGTGCTATGACGCTTATTAAATCATGGTTTTCTTGTTGTTCCGGATTATTCTCATTGTGCAGGCGCTGTGTTGCTCATCGGTCGTACGTGGCGTGGGCTGAGTGCTGAGAGTAACCCCTGAATGGCACCACCGGTCACTCCCGAAAGTCAATTTGTGGGGGCGGCGACGGTCAGAATCCAGGAGGAATCCAGAGAATCCAGAGAATCCTGCTCCGGCAACTTCCGGACTGGTCATTCATGTGCGAAACCACCCGATTTGAACGTCACCGAGTGGCTGGCTCTCTTGGCGAGAATGACGCGGCGAGGATGCGCGTGCAACTTTAGAGGTCGCCGCGTGCATGTGCGAAAGCGAGTGCGAAACTCATTGCTCTTAACACGGAACTCTCGTCGAAGAAGCCAGATATGCTGTTTCTCTGAGCCAAACAGGCGATTGATGATTGATTGTTAGTTGCAGAGGTTCGTTGCTTGGTTGCGCCATTCTGTCAGAGAACGAGCAATGCCGAATGAGCCAACTAGAGTTCACTCCGTAAAGTTACATAGTTACTCCGTACACACATAACGTTACTCCGTACATATTCCGTACGAGTGTTATAGCCGTATCTACCCGGATCCGTACCGAGTATCCGTACACTGGAGCACGACTCATCAACGCCACACGGCACAAGGAGGGAGAATGTTAGTCATCCCTCAACAAACTCGGGCATTTGAGGCTTGACCATCGCCTAAACAACTCTTTGCATCGTCACCGCTCGTCGATTCCTGACTATTCCGTGGCTTCGAATCGTTGCCCATTGAACATCCATTCATTGCCCCTCTTCTCCGGTCGCTCCCCGGAACCTCACATCACACCGTGACCGGACCGACGCTGTCCAGTGTCCAGTGTCGGCTTTTGGACAATGGCGTCGCAATTGAGAGCAAACGAGACCATCTTGGGACCCAATGTCTACGTCTTTGATCCCAGCATGCCCGCCGCCGCCGTCCAAGATCAGGCCACATCCATCTTCAAGGAGATGGAGGCCAACGAGTTCGGGCCTCAGCGCTATGCTCTTCTGTTCAAGCCTGGCACCCATTCCGTTCTCTTCGACGTAGGCTTCTACACGTCCGTCGCCGGCTTGGGCCAAAGTCCAGACGACGTCCTCATCCAAGGCGGCGCCAACGTCCCTGCATACTGGATGCCGCACCGGAATGCAACCTGCAACTTCTGGCGCTCG
Organism: Arthrinium puccinioides; assembly: GCA_022414665.1. Taxonomy (NCBI): domain Eukaryota; kingdom Fungi; phylum Ascomycota; class Sordariomycetes; order Amphisphaeriales; family Apiosporaceae; genus Arthrinium; species Arthrinium puccinioides. The sequence continues at coordinate 5,782,880 of JAIUNF010000004.1, forward strand.
TACGAGAACTTGGCAATTGAAGCCTCGGGGGCCACGGAACACACAACGACCATCGCCGTCTCACAGGCCGCGCCACTCCGACGGTTGCACATCAAAAGCGCCAAAGGCTTGTGGCTATTCCAAGTTGATCCCGAAACGTATGCAGGCGGCTGGGCTAGCGGTGGCTTCATGGCAGACTCGGTGGTGGACGACCAAGTTCTACCGGGTTCGCAGCAGCAGTGGCTCTCGCGCAACTGTAAATGGGGAAGCTGGGCGAACGGAGTGTGGAACATGGTCTTTGTGGGATGCAACAACGCCCCGAGTCAGGCAAACTTCCCCAAGGAACCATACACGACCGTTGACCAGACACCCATCATCCGCGAGAAGCCCTACTTGTACATGGACGAGTCTGGCCAGTATGCCGTCTTTGCGCCGGCCCTCAGGACCAACACTCAGGGGCCTTCCTGGACCGATGGTCCTACAGAAGGCAGCTCCATTCCGATTGACCAATTTCACATTGCGCAGCCGTGCTCGGCCAACGCAGCAGAGATCAACTCGGCATTGAGCTCCGGCAAGCATGTTCTCTTCACGCCTGGTGTGTATGAGCTCGATGAGTCCCTGCGAATTACACACCGCAACACTATCATCTTAGGCATCGGCTTCCCGTCTCTTATTCCAAACAAGGGGACTTCGGCAATATCGGTGGCCGATGTGGACGGTGTGGTTATCGCGGGGCTCATCATCGACGCCGGCCCGCTCAACTCACCATCTCTGTTGGAAGTGGGCTCGCAAGGTTGCTCTGCATGCCATGATTCCAATCCCACCTTCCTGTACGATATCACTATACGCACCGCAGGCGCCACAGCTGGCAAGAACGACGTGGGAATCGTCATCAACAGCCGCGACGTAGTCTGCGATCAGATCTGGTTATGGCGCGCAGACCACGGACCTGGCGCAGGGTGGGCCAACAACCCCACGAAGAACGGTTTTGTGGTCAACGGCGACCACGTCACGGTCTATGGCCTCTTCAATGAGCATCACGAGGAGTACCAGACACTTTGGAATGGCGAAAACGGTCGAGTGTACTTCTACCAGTCCGAGGCACCCTACGATCCACCTTGCCAGCAGGATTGGATGTCAAAGGATGGCACTGTCAAGGGCTATGCGTCTTACAAGGTAGCCGACCATGTCAGGCAACATGAAGCATGGGGTCTGGGCGTGTACTCATTCTTTCGGGATGCGCCCGTCAAGCTGGAGAACGCTATCGAGGCGCCCTGCCACCCGGGCGTGAAAATGCACCACTTGACCACGGTTTGGCTTACAGGGCAGGCTGGGAGCGAGATCAGTCACATAATCAACGGTACGGGAGGTAGAGTATATGCCAACACACCGGAAGTTGCTATGCGGCAAACGATGAATGAATTCGGCCAATGAGGAGTTTGACTGGACGACACTCTCACAACATGCCAACATGAGTTTCGCGTTATATGGCTCTCCGCGTGGCACAATGGTTACCTGCTGGAATGCCAGTATACCGGCTGTTGCCGTGTTGTCCTATCCGACACTGCCTTCTGTCATTGTCGCCGTCGAGCCTCTATTAAATTCTCTGTGGTCATCGTTGCCACCTTGAATAATGGGGTCATGCCAAGCCTGTTATCGATGGCATGTCTCCTTGAGGTATCCGTAGGTAGATAAAGCTAATCTTTGGGCATTGTTCTCCCCCGAGAAGGCCTGGCCGCTCTGGTCCCTGCCGTTGATCGTCAGACCTTGCTGTTCCCCAAGATAAGCTAACCGTAAACCAATTGGAGCTGCAGTTACGTTAGAAGAGTATGACCAGGGCGTTGCTGCAGGGGTCCCCAGGGGTTGTTTTCCATTTACGAATGGAAATGAGGGCTGAGTTATTTGACATCTATTCCCACGGTCCGAGACGAGGACCCTGGTCAGTTAGTTCAGCGGTCCGTTGCAACGCTCACCCGACATGGGTCGGGTGCCTCGGTGGTTGGTTCGGTATGCCGCGGTGGATTTGACTTTACAAGTAAACAAGCCTGGGTCCTGTTCTGTTTCTTGTTTGTTTCTGTTTCCTGTCGAACGTGATTGCTGACGGTTGAATATTCATCATCAGTACTCTTTGAAGAGAGCATATTGGTCATCCTTCCAACTGCTTGCTTCCTTCTCATCTCCCCGTTCCGTGTTCTGTACCTGGTCCGCCATAAAGGTGTTCGAGTCACCAAGAATGCACTGTATGTCGCCAAATTGATAGCTGTGGCCGCCTCGATCGCACTTCAGATAGCCACTCTGGCCCCGTCAGTCCATTCCGGAGTCCACAGCACACAGACTACCATCGGTGCCGCTGTTCTGTCTGTGCTATCTCTGTTGGCACTCGCGCCATTGTCCCACCTCGAACATGCCAGATCACCAAGACTGTCCTTCCTCATCAACGGCTATCTTTTGTTAACTGCTCTGTTTAACATTGCCCATACTCGAACGAAATGGCTCTTGCGAGATAACACTAGTTTTGCTGCGACCTCGACTGCGACCTTGGCCATCCAATACGTTCTGCTCGCCTTGGAAGCCGTGGAGAAGCGATCTCTGCTTCAAATCGGATTCCAGACCTTGTCTCGAGAAAGCACGAGCGGTCTTTTCAGTCACGGATCCTTCTGGTGGCTCAACTCCTTGCTACTGACCGGGTCTAAGCACACTTTGACCTCGGCCTGTTTGCCTGCCATTCACGAGAAACTCAACTCGGAAACGTTGGGAAGGACCTTCCAGTCCGCGTGAGATTGCTGTAAGTTGAACCAGCCCCCGAACACTTGTACTCAAGAGACAATTCTCCACCTATTTACTTGCTTCATGCAGGCAATCAAAAAAGACGGCATGCGTTAGCAATGTCTTGCATTTGAACCCTCCGATGGGAAATCCTGGCCATCGCCTTCCCGAAATTTTGCCATGTTGCACTGAGCCTCAGCCAGGCATACCTTATCCAACACACAGTACATTGGATCACAGAGTCACAAAACTCCCAGTCCAACAACAGCACGGGATACGGTCTGATCGGCGCGTTCGCAACTGTGTATCTTGGACTTGCATTAAGTCTTTCGGGATCGCAGAGATTGCATGTTCGTGTCTCACGCTGCTACGGTTCACTACGGGGTGGTCGTCTTACCTCACATACCGACTGATGGCCATGATGCGGGGCGGGCTCATCACCATGATTTACGCTAAGCTGTTGAAATCACAGCCGTCGGATACTATAAAGTCTGCCGCGATAAGCTGTAAGCATTCTTCTCGGCCCTCCTTTTTGAACCTGAATTCTCTCTACTCTGCAATTCAGCAATTGATGATCTGGAACTCTCAGTAATGGGCACGGATGTACCCCGGATAGCCGAGACATTCCATTTTCTGTTGATCGAGGTCCCCCCCGCGGTCGTTCAGCTTGGAGTCGCCTTTTATTTCCTCTACTTGCAATTTGGTATTGTCAGCGTGGCACCCATAATTGTTACAATAGGTGAGAGCTTTCATACTCTAAATACCTTGAAGATATGCTTGGCGACTAATGATCGCGAGAACAGTGGCTACGGGGCTATCGGCTCAACTCACTCGACTTATCGGCCCCAGACAAAAGGCATGGGTACAAGCGATCCAGAAAAGGATCAACTACACGTCTGATGCCCTGGGCTCAATAAAAAACATCAAAATTCTTGGATTAGCTGGGACGATGTCGTCTAACATTCAGGAAATACGCAAGGGAGAGATGGATGTCTCAAGACGATATCGGACTGTACAGTGTTTGGACATATCGCTACGTAAGTTATCGCACCACCTTGGACATTTGCCCATTTTTAATTGTTGGCTAGCCAATCTCACCGACATAGATGCTGCCACTGACGCATTCAATAATCACCAGGCCATCGCACGGACGTTGTACTCGAGATCGGAATTGGCCATCTTGGACGACGTACTACGCGGTTTAGACTCCACCACGGAGAACATGGTGTTCAAACGTGTTTTCGGACGAGAAGGCCTCTTGAAAAAGATCGGAACCACGGTTATACTTGCCACCCACTCCGGTACGTTATACCCCCTAGGGCATTGGCAGGTCCTACATGCGCTAAGCCAACTTTTTCAGTAAAATACCTCCCGCAATCCGATCTGATCCTTGCCTTCAATCAACAAAGCAGGCTTATCGAGAAGGGCAGCTTTTCTCAGCTGGACAATGCTAGGAATCTGGTTCACGACCTAGCAGTGAAGTTACAGTCGACACCTGATGATTCTGAACATGTTGATCAAGCCGCGGAGGTTCCTGTCCTTAATTCTATCCCGCGTCCCAAAGAGAGCGACCTTGACGAGAACCGGAAAACGGGTGACTGGTCAGTGTACAGGTATTACACCCGTGCTCTCGGACCCTGGAAACTGCTACTCTTCATTGCACTTGTGGGGGGGCATGTGGCAGCATCCGGACTAGGAGGTAAGCACAGCGTTCTCCACCTGCTACCAGTACCAGACTCAACAAGACTACAGGTGTTTGGGTCAACCTGTGGGCGTCAAGCTCTGAGAATGGCGACGACACGGAAAAAAAGGGGTACTGGCTAGGTATTCTTGCCTTTATCAGTTTTATGAACGGCTTTCTTCTCATTGCTGCTATCGCATAAGTGCTTCGATCCATGGTATCTGTAGATACTTCCCCATTCCCTACTAAACAAATAAAACACGTCTAGGTTCCTCTGGATCATTATAGTTCCCGGGTGCGGAAGCAAGTTGCACAGCTTGATGCTGACAGTAGTAAACCGGTATGGACAGATACGCTCCTGATACTGGGTAATAATCAAGCTAATGAAAGACCATCGCAGGGCGACACTTGCCTTCTTTACGAAGACCGAGACCGGAGTTCTCATCAGTAGGTGAGTTTTGACACACGAGACGAGGTGAGGTTAAACCTCGACACTAAGAAAGACTACCGGTAGATTCAGTCAAGACCTTCGTCTTGCTGATATGACCCTGCCCGGCTCTATCATCAACGTCACACTTCGTGAGTTATCACATTCCCCGATGGTAGAGGCTGCGCTGACTAGCTGTCTAGAATTCGGGGGCTGTATAGTCGTCTTTGCATTGGCGGTCACGGGCTGTCGGCTACTTTGCTGCCGTCCTGCCCTTTGTCATTGCCGTCTTGTACTTCATTCAACAACTCTACCTCTGCACGTCTCGACAGCTCAGACTTCTAGAGCAAGAGCATGTTCCCGTACTGATAACGAGAGGGAAAAGAACTAACCAGAAGAACAACAGGCTCGAGGCAGCCGCCCCGCTCTTTTCTCACTTTGTCGAATCCTTGGACGGCTTGACCACTATTCGGTCATTCGGATGGACAGACCGGCACAGGGACAACAACCGGAGACTTCTAGACGTCTCTCAGAAACCATTTTATCTTCTATTATGTGTTCAGAGGTGGCTGGTACTTGTGCTCGACTTTTCCATTCGCAAGCTAATCTTCTCTCCTATCTGATAAATAGCGTGGATGCCCATACCGATGCTCAGATGCAGAAGATCATCCGCTCCGAGTTCAAATCCCACACGATCATCATGATTGCACATCGGATTTCTAGCCTGCTCGACTTCGACCACGTTGCCGTGCTCGACGGCGGCAGGGTGGTGGAGTTTGGGAAGCCGACGGATCTTGTCGGCGATTCCAGCAGCCTCTTCTCGGCATTGTGGCAAGACTCGATGAAACCCGCGAGACGGATCTGAACTGGAGGGCCGGGGCGGATCTTGATAAAAATGATTACACTGAGCTTCTTTTGATAGTTACAGGGGACTTTGCAGTAAACCCCCCAACAGGCGTAAGCTTGAGTTCCCAAGGGCCCAGATCCCCCCTGACGAGCACCCCCATTTCCGTCTGCAGATGGATTAGTGCCACTCCTTCTAGTATCTAATATTAATCAGCGTAGATTCAAACGCCCGAGTGACTATGGAGCCTTCATAGCAATGAGACCTTCCCATCTTTCTCGATCCTCTTGTGTGATTCTCTCACCACTACCGTTACCGCCACTGCCGCTGTTGCGTTTGAGGTTCGCGATCGCGGCACGACCAATGTCCTGGAGCGACGCCGACATAATCTCCAATACGCTCATCTCCAGCCGTAGGCGTTGTCGACACCAATTGCGAATCTCGATGGACACGAGCGAGTCAACGCCGATGGTGCCAAGGGTCTGATTCAACACCATCTCCTCCTCGGAGCGGAGGAGGAAGCTGAAGAGCACTTTGCCAGTCTCAACGGCGACAAAATCGACCGCAGAAGGGTCGTCGAGGAGGGATGGGTCAGTCTCGGCACGCGCCACGAACGCAGCAATGCCGCCGTCTGCTGCCGAGGTCTTTGTCCCCGACTCGACCGTGCTCTCCATATTCCGCGCGATGCAAAAGCGGCGATCCTGCTTCCAGATCAGGCGGTTGGACTGGTCCTTCAGAGACTTGTAAGAGCGCAGCCCGATCCCGAAGGATGCAGGGTTGACGTAGCCGCCGCCCGGGGCTGCCGGTTCGCTCGCCGGCCTGCGAGACCTCCTGATGGCCAACTCTACTGCGTCCAGCACACTCTGCTCCGTCAGCAAGAGGGCGTCCACAGCTTTGAAGTATTCGAGCACCCTCTCGTTTTTACTGACATAGCCGACATCCTCCACGACGCCAATGTCGATAGTCGTGGCAGGTAAGCCCATCCCGCGCCTGTATTGCGCAAAAGCGTCCATGAAAGTGTTGGAAGCACTGTAGTTTGCTTGACCCCAGTTGCCAACGAGGCCGGAGAAGGAGCTGTACATGACGAAAAACTCGATGTCCGTATTCGTCTCCAGCAGCGCATTGTGCAGGTTCCAGGCGCCCACCACTCGGGGCCCTTGAACTTCTTGCCATTCGTGGTACGTCTGCTCTTTGACCCACTGATCCCTGAGCGTCATGGCCAGGTGCAGAACACCAGCCAGAGGCCTGTTTAGTTGCTTGATGACCTTCTTCACCATATCGGCGTCCTCGACAGAGCCGGCAAACTTCTGTACTTGACAGCCCGATGCCTCGAGCTCGGCGATGAATGCCGCACTATCCGGATCACTCCCGCCGCTGCGAGACAGGAAAGCAAGATGCCGGGCACCCTTCGTCACCATCCACCGCGTGGTCGCCTTTCCTAGGCCACCGAAGCCTCCAGTCACCAGGTAGGACCGATCTTGGCGGAACGTCAGCTCTGGAGACGCTTGAGTCGTGGTGAGCTCGCGATGATCATCGGGGAACTCCAAGACGACCTTGCCGATGTGCGTTCCTTTTTGCATGTACCTGAAGGCTGCCTCGACTTCGGAGGCTGCAAATCTTTTGATGGGCCGGATGGGCTGGATATGTCCCTCGCCGAGATACTTCATCATGAGCTGGAAGAGTCTAATAGTGCGTCAGCAGAATTCAATGTGGTCCTGGGGGTCGAGGCAACTCACTCGTGCGCGACATCAGTGCGGTACACGCCCAGCTGATGTAGGTCAACACAGAGATAGTTCCTGTTGTCCAGGAACGGGTTCAAGTCAAGCTTGCCGTGTCCCAGCAAATCTCGCTTGCCGACCTCGATCATGGTGCCAAACTTGGCAACGCATCTCCACGAGGCGTGCAGAAGCGGACCGGACAGCGAGTTCAGGACGATGTCGACGCCGCGGCCATTGGTGGCTGCCATGACAGCAGAGTGGAATGATTCACTTCGCGAGTCAAAGATGCATTCCCGCGGGATGCCGAATTGGGAGTTCAGATAAGACCGCTTCTCCTCGTTACCGACTGTACAGTAGAATTTGGCTCCCACCATCTTGGCCAGGTGGATTGCGGCGATACCCAGACCACCGCAGGCCGAGTGGATGAGAACGGACTTTTCCCCTTTGGTTAGAGCCACGACGCCTTTTGAAAATCCGAGATGGGAATGACTTACCTGATCCTTACGAAGCCGTCCCAAGTCGATCAAGCCGCGGATCGCGGTGAGGTAAACGACAGGCATAGTGCAAGCCTCCGAGAAGGTCACACTATCCGGAAGCTTCGACGCGATGACTGCTTTTCCGGTCGCGTGTGTGGCTAGGCAATCCTCGGCGAAGACCAAAGCTCTGTCCCCGACTTCAAAGCCGAGCACGTCCTTGCCCACAGCGTCGACGATGCCAGCTGCTTCGTATCCCAATGTGGTTTCGACAACGATGTTCATGGCCGTTAGTACGTCCTGCGTTCTTGTTAGAGAAACCACGAAGCTCCGACGGTCTTTCGTAGTCGCTGCCGAGTAGACTCACCTTGAAGTTTAGCCCTGCCGCCCTCGTGCGGATCCTGATCTCGTCGTCTCCCACGGGTACCAGAGGACGCTGTTCCCAGTGCAGCGTGTTTAGGAAGCCCCTTCGGCCTACCTTGAGCATGGCGTAGTTTTCAGTCACGTCCTCGGCGACCGCAAGCTCCTCCGTGACCGAAATCCAGTGGAACCTTGGGATGTGTGGCATACCGTTTCTGATGGCGTACTCGAAATCAGGCTTCACCGCAGCGTCGTCCTGGTACTCTCGAGCCGAGAAGTTCTTCCACAGCTCGAACACAGCGTCATACACACCGCTTGCGGGATCGACCGTGTCCAGCTCCACAGTCGCCATGTCGACCCCAAGCTCAGAGCGGACGTTACGCGCGAGGCCGATAATCTTGGCGTAGCGCGGGTCCTTGCAATCAAGCTGGGCGGCATGCGTCAACCAGAACAGACAATCCTTGGCTTCGAGATGTCTAATCAGCGCCATGAGCGCGTCGAACTCGGAGGACGTTATCGAGTCGAGAAACGGCGAGGCGAGGTCGACCAGGGATACGATGTCTTGACCCTCGGGCAAGTCCATTGGCAGACTCGATAGTAGGTCGTGGTAGGTAAGCTGGATCCCCTTCTCCTCAAAGGCGGCGGCACAAGCTTTCTGCACAGCAGTGACCTCGCCTGCATGGAGCAGTGTAAGCGCTTTGGGAGTCTGGGGGAATCGCTCCACAGGCGAAGAAATGATGTTGGCGTTCATCTGGTAGGGCTCGTTGTGGTCATACACGACGGTGTCTGTGCCATTGAAGCCAGCCGCTTTGAGCTCGATATCCCAGCGCTCGGCCGACACGTAAGGCTCCCAAGGCCGGTTGTCTGCCTCTCCGAGCCACCATCCGGGCAAGGTACCGACGATGAAGTTGAACCACCTGGTAACGGGCGCCAGCTCTTGGATGAAGATGCTTCCCTTTGGATCTAGCAGCTTCCGGGCGTTCCTCAGGGTTTCCCGAAGGCAGGGAGTAGCGTGGAGGACGTTGGCAGCAATGATGAGGTCGTAGCCCTCGGCTTCAAAACCTTGCGCCAGCGGGTCCTTGGTGATGTCCAGTGTCCTATACTCAATGGCGTCGTAGGTAGCGAACTTCTCGGCGGCCTTGTTGAAAAACCCGGCAGAAACGTCCGTGTAGGTATATTTCGCGTACAGCCGCTCGCCAAACTCGGTCCTCAGGGCCGGGAGGACCGCAGCCGTTGTGCCACCAGTGCCAGCGCCGATCTCCAGAATACGGAGGTTTGGCGTCTTGTGGGCCATCAGTTTGAAGTAGCCGTCGTAGTTCCAGAAAGACAGAAACTCGTACATCTTATGCAGCACCTGGTCCTCCATCAAGATATCAAGCGGCTCGACTGCTCCCTCAAAGACCTCCTTGAGGGCAAGACGATTGCGGTTGATTGCCACGGCAGCATACTCTGCCGGCGACTTGACGAGGTGGTCGAATAAGGACTCGATGAGCCGTCCGCGCTCCTCGGATGGCAGTGCAGCTTGCTCTGACGCGTCCGGAAGCAGCTGGTTCTTGCCGGCCTTGGCTTCGGACACAAACATCTGCATCCACTGGTACAGTTTGTCAAAGTGTCCCTGTGTCCTCTGCGCGCCATCGACTCGCTCGAGCGCTTCAAGAACCGAAAGGTACATGAACTTCTCAAGAAGCACCACGAGGTTTTGGTAGTCGCACTGCGGCACGATAAGCTTGGCCGGATCGACAAAGTCGAAATGTGGCTTCCAGTCGAGCTGTACAGCGGCATGCGGGTCTTTCTCGGGCTCCTCGCCCGTATCGAGGCGGGATGTCTGCAGGCCCTGGAGTCGGAAGACGACCTTTCCGCCTGACACGACGGTTGCGTGTCCACTGAATGTGTTGCCTGCAGTGTCGCGCGTACCGGCCAAGACCTGGAGGTCAGACTCCTTGTCATCGCCGCCGACGTAAATCTCGTCAATGAAGGTTGGTAGAGACAATTGGGTCAGCATCCTCGCCTCGCCTCGGACAGCCGCGACGATCAAAGCCTGGAAGACGAGGTCTATCGTGGATGGGTGAAGCTTGTAAAAGCTCTCCGAGACACCCACAGGGACGCCGGCCGGAATCATGGCCATGGCTTGATTACTGACAGGGTCGGCCCGGATGTCAGTCAAACGCCGGAATGCACCACCGTAGTTCAGACCCATCTTCAACATCGACTTGTAGAACCGGTCCGGCTCTACCGTTCGTGTGAGCTCGGTGGTGGCCATGGCCACCGGTAGGCCGATGGGTTTCCCTGGCTTGACTCTCCCCCAGCAGTGCTTGATCCAAGTGTCCCCGTTGAGAGACGAAACATCAAAATCGTAGAAGTCTCCCTCGAGTGAGTCTGTCAGTCTTTCTTTCCGGAGAACGGTCATGATCTCTACGGGACGAGTGTCGTCGAGCAGCATGGCCTGGCTAATGTTGACATCGCGCAAGCAGTAATCGTCCACTCCGGATAGCTCGCGGACTGCTTCGCCCACCATAGCTATGTAACCAGCCGCGGGAAAGATGGTGTCGTTCTTCACCTTGTGGCCGCGGAGCCACTCGGCATTCTCCAGGTGAAGGATTCGCCGCCACGTGGGATGGAACTGGTGAGACTCTAGAACGGGTGTTCCAAGGAGGTCATGTGGGAGGTGCTTCCGATGTAGCCAGTTCTTCGCAATCCGAGACTCTTCCCAGTAATGCTCATTATGGTGCCACTGATAATGTGGAAGATCCACCAACAGCTGGCCTTGCCCACAGACTGCCTCAAACCTCGGCGAAAACCCGGAAGCCCACAGTTGCCCGACAGCCTGGAGAAAAGACTGCCTCGAATCTTCGCCTCGCGATATCGAGGACACGTAGCCAGGGCTAACCCCAACATCCTTGAAGATCTGTCTCAACGGCCCTGCCAAAGCACCGTGGGGACCGACTTCCAAAAACATCCGGCCCTCAGCGCCCATCTCGGCGATCAAGCTCCGCGACGCGCTGTTGAACATCACTCTCGATTCGAGGTTGCGTCTCCAGTAAGAAGCGTCAAGCTTCACCTTCTGGGTCAGTCTGGTACCCGTGACGCTGGAGAAGAAAGCGATCTTGGGCTCAAGGACCTTGATGTGTGGGGCGATGGAGTCGTAATACTGCTGCCCGATGGGTAGCATGTGGTGTGAGTGATAGGCCTGCTCAACTCGTAGCTCTCGCACAAACACGCCAGGATGTTGTGACTTGACCTCGTTGACGAAGGAGGTGACAGCATCCTTGTCCCCCGAAACAGTGGTACTCGCATTGCTATTCTCACAAGCAACCACGACACCCTCGGGCAGGAGTGGCTGGACGCTCTCGGTAGCCATGCCGACCACGGCCATACCACCAGTCCCCTTCCTCCCGAGGCTCATGACTTGGCCGCGCATATGTGCAACAACGATAGCATCCTCAACGCTGATGCTGCCGGCTGCATACGCAGCTGCAATCTCGCCACTCGAATGACCAACCACGCTGTCTGGAAATATTCCCAGCTCGTGCCACAGCGTGACGAGCGCGATCTGTAGAGCGGTGCAGAGGGGTTGTGAGAACTCAGCCTCGTCCATACGGCTCGCATCGGTGGCCGGCCTCAAAAGCTCTTCCAAAAGATTCCACTTCCGTGGACCGCAAGACTTATCGAGCGCCTGGTCCATCCTCCGGATGATTGAGGACATATGGGGGAAGGTCTCGACGAGCTCCTTGCCCATCTGTGCCCACTGTGCTCCCTGACCCGTGAAGACAAATGTGACCTTGTCCATCATGGCCCCATTTACGGCCGCCTTGGTGAAGATGGGCTCATTGTCCGGACTGACAACCGCGTATGCCTTGTGGCGCATGTGCTCGCGGCGGAGAGCGAGGGTGTAGGCCACGTCCTTGAGTAGTCGCGGGTGAGAAGCAAGATACTTCTGATATTTGGGCAACATGGCTTCTAGGGATTCGGCCTTGTTGGCTGACAGGACGAGGAGTTTGCACAGAGGCTTGCTGCTCATCAAGGAGCTGTCGACTTTCTCATTTGGCAGCTTGTACCCCGGGCTCGCGTCCCAGCACGCGGCGCTCTCCAAAATCGCATGTGCGTTCGCGCCACCCATCCCAAACGAGTTGACACTGACCCTCTCCGCCCGGCCAGCCGGCCAGGGTACGGCCTCGACCGGCACCTGCAACTGTGTAGTCGCAAACGGGATCCTGGGGTTCGGCTTGGAGTAGTTGATGTTGGGAGGTATTATCTTGTTCTCCAGGGCCAAGATGCACTTGATGATACTGGTGAGTCCGCTGGCACCTTCGCTGTGCCCGACATTGGGCTTGACGCTGCCAATGTAGGTTTCCCTTTGCCCGAAAACATTGGCGATGGCGGTGGCCTCCAGAGGGTCTCCCACTGCCGTTCCGGTCCCGTGGCACTCGACAAAGGGTACGTCTACTTCGCTAGGCTCGAGGCCACTGGCCAGGTAAGTAGCCCTGATGAGGGCCTCGTGGGCTTCTGAGCTTGGCGAAGATAAGGACGCGCTCTTTCCGTCGCAATTAATGCCAGTATTCCTGATGACGCCACGAATAGGATTGCCGTCTCGGATGGCGTGGTCGAGGCGCTTGAGGTAGATGGCGCTGATCGCCTCACCGCGACCGTAGCCGTTGGCCGAGGCGTCAAAGGTTTTGCAACGGCCGTCTGGAGAGACTATTCCTTGGTCTGTCATGGTAATCGACATAGCTGGCGCCATGATGAGATTTGACCCGCCGACAAGGGCTGCATTGCACTCGCCGTTCTTGATGGCAGTGCACGCAAGATGTAATGCGATGAGGGATGATGAACATGCTGTCTTGACCGTAAAGCTGAGTTGGAAAGTTAGTCAGCCGGATCCGTATGTCGGTGAGAGGTGGTGGTGCGGTGGACTTACCTAGGACCCTTGAGGTCATACTCGTAAGAAATTCTATTAGAAAGCAAAAAGTCACCCTGCCCCGTGACATTGTATAGCCCACTTGTCCACCTATCTGCGCTCTGGATGTCACCCCAGTCCTGCCCAAAGGTGCCGACATAACAGCCCGTCTCGGTGCCTCGCCAGTCCTTCTCACCTGCGGACTCGAAACACTCCCGGGTCACTTCAAGCAGTAGCCGGTGCTGCGGGTCCATCCTCTCGATCTCTCGACGCGACATGGAGAAGAGAGAGGGGTCAAACTGCTTGATATCCAGGCCCTGCAGGAAGTATCCATTAGACATGGCAATAGTTCCCGGATTGCCCTTGACGCTGGAATGGAAAGCATCCACGTTGAATCTGTCAGCGGGCACCTTGCAAATGGCTTCGCGCTTATCGATGAGGAAATCCCAGAAAGATTCTGGGTCCTCCAGCCCGCCAGGAAGACGGCATGCCATGCCACAAACGGCAATGGGTTGAACATCGTTCTGACGGACACCTGTAGATGAGGGTGTTTTGCTGGCATTGCTAGTGTTGCTGGTGTCTGTCACATACCCATCTGAAAGGGATGCCTCGGTGACTGCAGCCCCATTGGGGGAGCTACCGTATGGAAGGTTGATTTGGAGGAAAGCCATTGTTCGTGGAGTAGGCAACGAAGAGGAAATGGTCAGGATCTCTTTTCTACGATGGTCACCTTGTCGCAGAGGGAGCATTCCTGCGGGAATGTCACACCGAGGCGACTACTATGATGTTCCCTTTATACAGCACATTGCCACATGTCTTATCTTTTCGGATTACTTGGCACCAGGGTGTTCTCCAACACACAGTAATGCCAAGCCACAGGCTCTAGGCGTTTTCTTACAGTCCGAACTGAATTTAGGACATTGCTCTTTCTATGCAGGGTTGAAAGGTTAGTCACTAATTACTAAGCCTTAACAGATGGCGCCGTCGCATATGGACAAATAGACAACCTTGACCCTCAAACGCAGGTCTTGACTAGATTATCTCTTTCCCTCTTCTTCGTAAATCTAACCCTGTCGAACCCACCCCAAATACTCCCTCCCCTGTATAAACTTTTACTTTACCACAGAATGGATATATTACGTAGTATAAGTTATGAGTGCTACTGTGTATCAAGTCAGTAGAGTACTACGACCGTTGTAGTTACGTTAGAGTTTGTCGAAAATATTGAGTTCAATCTATATGTCTAAAGACTGATATACACCTATATTAAAGCTAGCTGTATATTTTGTCATCAACGCATCGATCTACTTACTTAGTATCCGCTATGTAGGGCAAAAGTATGAAGCAAAGTAGCAATGAAATTCAATATTTGATTCCAGAAATTGTGAATAAAAGTGCCATAGTTGTAACACATTAAATCGACGGATGACCACGCGAACCTCAATTATGAGAGGTCCAAGCTGTACTCCGAGGAAAGGCAGCACACCTACTCATTGTCACAACGACAATCCCATCGGATGCCGACGAGGCTTGCCGGTGTGATCATAAAGGAAAAGCTGCCAAGAACGATGTCGATAGTTAGTATCCCGCCTGAAGTTTATTAATCCTGGAAAACTTTACACGAAATGGAATGAGACACTGGGCTTGAGCTAAGCTAATCATGTGTGATAGCTTATCACTGTCACGTGGAATGACTCGTCAGCTTATATGACTCGGCAGCCCAAACGAGTCGTCGCCAAAATGAATCGTGCCCTCCTTGGCCATCGTATGGCTCAGGGGTTATTAGGCCACCATTACTCCCAGCCGCTAACTGAATGAAGAGCGAGGTAAGACATGCCACGGAACTGCCTGTAAGGTTCCGGTCGATGCCATCCTAAATCTCGCAGCCGGCGACTGAGTTGGTCTAATCTGGGTCTAAGCAGCGGCACTCGAATGAATTGGCAACTTTTAAGCATATCGTAGTTGGCCGGTGGCAAATCTCTATGAGTCCCAGAAAACGTGACACACGACAAGAGGGGTCAGTCCGAGGGTATGAGTTCCAACTAAAAGGTATGACAATCAGTTACAATCTACGCAGTACCACTGCCCAGGCCCTCGTCTACAAAGTATACAGCCTGATTGAGACCTGGAGTCAAATATACTAGCTCAATCAAAGCCAAGACTACGGAAGAGTATCTGTTACGCCGTTCAGTGGAAAGAACACTTGATCGGCCACGCAGCTTTGGTGTTGAGTTCTAGCTTAATCCGTTGTCCTCCTCCCGGATGCTTGTCAAAGTCGTGAGGCTGAATCCTCTCAAACTCCTGCGCGGTCCTAGCGAGGAAGTATTCCACCTGCATCTGCCCGAAGTTTCGGCCGAGACAAACGCGAGGTCCATGGTTAAACGGGATGTAGTCCCACGTGGCAGGCTCCCACCCCAGCCAGCGATGGGGCTTCCAGGATTCGGGTTCCGGGCCAGCGGCGGACTCGCGGCGCTGGTGGGAGATAACCGAATAAACTTTGACCACGGTTGTCAGACGCCATGTCGTGTACAAGTACGCAAGCAAGGTTGCAAGTGTGGGGGTACTCCAGTAGTTATGCAGGTCGGACTTACTGACTTGGGTCCCTGCAAGTACGGCAACAGGCTTGTCCCCATTGGGACCACCGCCTCTGGGGAGCGTTGTATCTTTCGGAGGGCTTCGGAGATTCATACCAACTGGGCCACGAAAGTACGCGTTGTCAGATTACCAATCGGAAACGACGTACTTCGGATCTGACGGGAGCTGGGAACTCACGTGGATGGTATAGGCGCATGGTCTCTTGGGCCACGGCACGTAGCATGTTGATACTCTTCAGCTGGGCCAGGTCAGGGGGTGCAGTAGTGCCGACTCTACGGAACCGATGTTAGCATAATCCAGCGACACATGGATTTGGCGACTTACGTATCGATGACCTCCTTGCGAAGCTCGGCGTAGATGTCAGGGTTGCGAGCAAGCTCGTAGCAAGCCCAAGCGATTGTGATGGCTGTGGGATCCTTGGCAGCTAGTATGACGGCAATCAACTGGTCCTTCAACGCCTTTCGCCCCAATCGCTGCACGGCGAGGTGCTCGACCAAGTTTCTCTTCTGTGGCGGAATCTTCTCGAGGTCCTCGATCGGTTTGTCCAGAGTGTAGCTTGCGAGGGAGTCCAGATATGAGTCCAGAGTCTTGACGGCAGAGGGGCACAGAATCTTCTCAGAGACGAGGACACCAAACTCGCCAAACCACTGGCGGAACACGTTGATGCGTAGGAGTGTGTCCATCGCATAACGAATTGGCTGCACCCCCGTTTCAAGGCTGTTTGGGGACATACCCATGTAAACAGTACTCACGATATCCAGCTGGTACCGGTCAACAATGTCATAAATGTCGAAAACTTGTCCCGTCTTGAACTGGGCAAGAACTTTCTGGTAGTGAGCCTCTGTTGATTCAAACTCTTCTGGGCGAAGCCTAGCCAACTGCCCGCGTGCTTCGTCAGCAGTAGACTTGGACGGACGACTTGGATCAATCATGCAAAACTCACGTGTGTCGACAGCTGCTTTTTGCTGGAAATCCAAGCATCGCCATCAGCTAAAAGTTAATTGTTAAAGATGCGCAAATTAAAATTCTTGGGAACTGCTGAGCTCCAAACTCAATCCCACCTACTCGCAAACACGGAATCCTGTAGTACGGCTGCAAATATCTTGTGTTGCAGATCGCCCTTGGGAAACTCGGAGAACTAGAATAACACTATTGTCAGTGATCTGGCGAGAAAAAGAGGGCACCGCGAGTAAAAAGAATGCTCATCATATTTACCTGCGTCATCTGTATAGCTTTAATGTTCTCTGGGTCCTCTGTTATAAGCACCTTCATGCCCATGGCATTGACCTCAAGCGTGGAGCCATAGGTATTGAAGAGCATGACAGTCCAGTCGAAGAACTTGTGCGTCGCCAGAGACTTCATGCCTGAGAGGGCCAGGTCGAGACCTATACAGCAGTCAGCAACGTGACTTCAGACGGAAGTCTGGGTAGCAAAGAGAGAAAAACAGTTCGGCATACTGAGTGGTAACCATCCACTGACTTGTGGAGGCTCAAATCCAAGCTTGCCCCTTCGCCTTTTCTCGTCTATGGACACAAGAATGAGCCTTGCAGCAAAGGTGCTAATGACAGCTATACAAAGCGCGAGACGCCAATTGGCCACGACGAGTTCTACGTAACCCATATTTCAAGCAAGTCAAGTAGCAAAACCCAGACTGAGTGAATGCAACCTGTTTGTTCTACACTTCTGTCGTCGTCGCATCTAGGGGGCAATGATATGTTTTCTAGATCAGGCCCAAATATGTCTGTAGTGATCTCGACAAGTCCAAGTCAATTAAACTTTTGTGGCGCCAAGCGTGGACTGGGCCACATGGTACTACGTACACTGCATCAATATCACAAGGCGAGGCAGGGAGTGCCACCGGCATGTACAAAGTAAGGTTCTTGGCGACAGGATTCATGATTCATTCTTATCTCTGTGCCAAGCAGCCCAGTGACGATAAAGGGGTTACCTCAGGAATCTCAGGAACATGAAATCACCCTTGAGTCGATTCGTAGGGCGTAGAGTTCATTATTTATTTATTAGAGTTCGCTCAGGCTCGGAAGACTCTCAGGCCCAAGTGTTTGACAATACTAACCGTACAATACTGACCTCGTATGTACCTGCCAAGTATCCACACTCACCACACCCCTTCAGGTACCATTACATACTATCCTCTGACTCATGCTGCTCTCCTCGCTAACATGCAGTCTGAATAAAGGCGTAAACTCTATTTCCCACACCACGTATCCAATGTAACGTGCACACTCGTCAAGGTTTAGAAATGAGTACCCCAATACTCTGTACCCGGGGCGAACCTTCGGCAAGTTGTTCATTGATACGGAGTACGTGCGTGCCCTTCGACATAACCACGGTCGCAGCTGCTTCAAAGCTGGGCACTTGCTTCTCTGAATTATCGGCACCAAGACGGATCTAAGATAACAACAAGTTGTGCAGGATAACATGGCAGAGAAAGAGAGCGCTGTCTTCGTGACGGGTACGAAGCTTTTCTTCATCATCTTTTCGACAACGACCGTGTGCTTTCTCATGTTTCTTGACAGTGCAATCATTCCCACTGTGAGCTTCTAGTCCAACATCCCCTTACATATTTGGCCGTGCTCACTACTAATATCCAACTTCAGGCGATACCTCAAATTACAAATGAGTTTAAATCGCTCCACGACATCGGCTGGTACGCCAGCGCGTTTCAACTTGCCACGTAGGAACGCTTCGTCCTCATACGCTGCAATGCTGACACAGGCGCCAGAGCAACACTGCAGCCGCTGGCTGGAAAGGTATCAAGCCTGGATTCGCTTCGCTGGTGGTGACTGGCAACTGCTAACCAGCCCCCCAGGTATATACCGTGTTTAGTACAAAAGTAAGTTGACTTGATTTCCTGGCCATTGATTTCATTAGCTGAATATCACAGTGGTCTTTTATTGTCTTTGTTCTAGTCTTCGAGCTGGGATCACTGGTGTGTGGTGTCGCCACCAGTTCGAGTATGCTCATTGGCGGTAGAGCGATCGCAGGCATGGGCAGCTCCGGCATACTCAATGGTGGAATTACAATCATTACCGGTTGTGTTCCTCCGAAGAAGCGAGCAGGTAGGTATTTTGTTCTAGCTGTCCGTCAATTTGCACGCGATCGCGGCTAACTTCGTCATCGTTGCAGCGTTAACTGGGATGATGATCGCGAGTGAGTAAAAAAGTGTAGACTGATACCTAGGAGGAAAATCTGACTTGCTGCATTAGTCTCACAGCTCGGCCTGGTAAGCGGGCCGTTGATCGGCGGCGTTCTCACCGAATTCACATCATGGCGTTGGTGTAAGTCTCCTGTCCGTTACGGCCAGCTTTGGCTGGCTAATGTCCGATATCAACAATCGGTTTTAACAATGCACGCCACAGGTTTCTACATCAATCTACCCGTCGGTTTCGTGATCCTTTGCCTGCTCGTTCTGCATCGCATTCCGGATCAAATACCGAAACCTCCCGTCCGCTCCGTCGTCTCAAGACTCCACCACCATCTCGACTTTGTCGGGTTCATACTGATTGCTGGTGCAACACTGCAGCTCCTCTTTGCGCTCGAAATGGGCGGTAATGATTACGCTTGGGACAGTGTTACCATTATCGCACTTTTCTGTGCCTCTTGTGTGAGCTTTCTTGTCTTTGGGGCATGGAATTGGCGCAAGGGCGATCTCGGGCTCATCCCCTTCAGCATCGCCAGGCAGCAGCTGGTATGGAGCAGTGCCGTAACCATGAGTCTGCTCACAGGAACAATGTTCATACAAAGCTACTTCCTCCCCATATATTTCCAGTCGATATTAGACGCAAGCCCAGCGATGAGTGGAGTGTACCTTCTGCCCAGCATCTTAAGCCAATTAGTGTTCGCTGGGGTCAGTGGCTTTCTCGGTCAGTATTTCCCTTTCCCTGGCGGAAACTGAACAATACGGTCACTTTTCCGAGGATGCGGCTCACAATTTCTCAAGTAAACAAACTAGGATACTTCACACCGTGGGCTATCGCTGGTGCCGCGCTTGCTGCTTGTGGCAATGGTCTGCTCACGACACTATCAGTCGATACATCCATCGCCCAATGGGCCGGATATCAAGTACTTGTGGGTGTATCCCGCGGTATAGCTATCCAGATGGTTAGTTTGGCCTCCACAATCTATCTAATAACAGGGCGGGCCCATATCCACGTGTGCAAGGTCGGCTAACATGGTCATTTTGAATGCACATAGCCCGTCATCGCTATTCAAACCTGCCTCCCCGAAAGTAAAGTCTCTCTCGCCACCGCCGTGCTCGTATTTGCGCAATATCTCGGCTCAGCCGTCTACCTGACAGCAGGCACTACAGTCTTTAACCAAGTATTATCAACGAAATTGTCGCGAGACGTCCCGGGTGTCGACGCCGCGGCTGTTGCAGCGGCCGGGGCGACTGCGTTTCGTCGTGTAGTACCAGCCGATCTACTTGATGCTGTGTTAAAAGCATATGCGGACAGTATTGGGCGGGTATTTTATATCGCTGTGGGCTTAAGCATTGGGGCTTTGGCGTCCTCTTGGTTAATGGGATTCGTGGATATGAGGAAGACAACCTCTGGTTCTACTACCGATGCTACAGAGGTGGTTGAGAATAAGAGAGACTTGGAGAGGGAGAATGTAGCAGAGGCAATTAAGACTCGCCTTGACTATTAGGGGTCAGAAGCTCTCTGGCTGCGACGGCACTCTTCCATTCCTAAGAATTGTGGCCAGCGATTCAAAAAGGAAAAAGGAAATTTGAAATGAAATTCTTGGTATGAATGAATTAGATATTCAGCTGTAGGTTGGTCGAAATACCGACTGGTTTAGAGTCTCGTCACGCACGGGAATACACGGGTAGTCTAGAATGCACTGTGGCATAGAGTCGTCAATACCGAGCCAGCGGCTGTTTTGTCGAACACCGCTAAGTCTACTTATTACAGAAAGTATATAGAATGTGACCTATCGTTGTAAGAGTTTACCGTGCGATTCACGCATAATATATTCCTCTGCGTGTGACCCAGCTACAGAATCCGCATTGGGACGCTGGCTCAGTTGGATTCCATGGTGGTAAATCATTTTCATTTCAAGTTACCGCCGATAGAACCACATTTTCTGACATGAATGTGATGTCATTATCACCTGCAACGTGCCGCCTGAAGGCTTTCCATATACCAGAGGAGACTTACTGCCCTATAATATATCGGCAACTTCTGCTCTGTGAAACCAGCTGAAAATGTTGCAAGATGATCTAAGGAGGCGAACAAGAGTTGGCTATGTGTGTTATGATGGCATATTCTGCATTAACTGGCCATATGAAGACGTACCCTGAGGAGAATTTGTTCATCAGCGACAGGCACTATTAACCGACAAGTTTCAGAAAGAAATCCGCAGAATGATCCTGGAACTCGGCAGCCGGCGCCCGTACTACGTCTCTGTATCTCTCGGAGCTCCCTTCCTAGAATGTTCCTCGTTATGAGTATCTGCTATCAAGGATCAATGCTTAAACACGCCGAACTGGAGACTCGGTATTCGAGCGTCCAGGCACGGGTCTGCGCCACACAGGTCAAGCAAGCCTAAATGAGCTAACGGTGTTTCAAAAAGGGCGAGCATAATGTTGAGATAGGTCGTGATCATAACGAACGAACATCGGCACATTTGTCCCTCTGGCTTCCCCCGTTGGTAGTTTATGGTGCCCTGAAACCGATCACCGTCGATATTGATCGGTGGGCTGACGAGCGCCCCCATCCGTAGATAAGAGGTGATAGGTACGGGATACTAAGAGAAGTAAAAGGCTCGTGGTCGACAACTCTACATTGCCAGTGAGTTTCAACACGTATTTCGTATCATGTTCCCATATTGACTGAGACAAATCTAGCGTGTTCCTTGGGCCATAATAACCCAGCAACGGCCCGAAGCTCGAAACAATGCAAGGCTAACGGCTAGACTACCCCTGTTCGGCCTTTGCTCAACGACTAGCGCCGCACGACTTCTTTACACTAAGGGCGAATCTTGGGCGCTCATGTTCCCCCTTCACCATCGCATCAAGGATGCGCACAACTCTGACCGGAGTCAATCTGTACGGAAAACGTGTAGGCGTAAGGCAAAAAAAACTGACTGCATCAGCGCGTTGTCGAACAGTAGCATATATGAATAAAACCTAGGTCTACCAAGTGATTCCCCTCTGAAGACTGAGAGCGTCAAACAATCGACAATGCTGGCAGCAGTCTGCTTTGAAACTAATTTACTTCGGTAACTTAGTATTAGCACGCACCACAATCACAATCGTGACCTCGCATGTCGCTAATTAGTGGGTCTGCATTCTCACACTGGACCAACTGCAGGTATCCAGCAACAGCTGGTTGGTTGACTGGTCGAGATTTGTACGGTGTAGACAGATTATCCACTCCCAACCATGGGAACTGCATAGTTAACTTAGCGCCGAGCTAGGGATCGACATCAACCCATGACAAATCCACGTCATTTAATCTGGACCTATACATGACCACTGTGGTAGTACTGTCTACTAACTAGGTACGTAGTGGTAATGCTGGGTCTTCTTTTTAATGTACACGGTGAGGTTGGGGTTTTGATCCATTCCTTGAGCGCACCAAGTGGCCTATTAATTACACCTGTTGAGACTGGCAGTGATACGATTGCCCATCGCCGCGGTAGTGTATACCAAGCAAGCTGCTTCTATGGTATCCCTGATATTTCATAATTAATTATGCAGAGCTCCCAACCTTGTAGATTACAACACACTAGTCCGTGGTGAGATACACAGTACAGCCGGAGATCCACTCCGGAGGTATCAAATTCGTGGACCGTTCCGTTCCGTTGGGTCGGGATACGATCCTCATAGGGCAATATATCCTTAGTGATGCTGATTAGCGGCCAATCTGTAGGGGAACCAACATTGTGCGGCCCTACTAGCGAGCCCAAGTGATCTGGATGCAAGGACGCGTTTGCTACTGACGCCACTCGTTGACCCATTTAAAAGAGTATGGTGCTTCATTGGTACAGGCTCCAAGTAGGACCAGATGCGAGGATAACGAATTGGGTTCTACCTGCAGCAAGCTAGCCTTGAACCGTTTTAGTTATCCCCAGTCGTCCAGAGAAATTGATGCGTTGGGGTAGTAGTTAATACCACCATGATCCCGCTTCTCGTAACCGTATCTACCGGCCCTCTTTCCTGACCTTCGTTACTTCTGGTCGTAGCTAAATACTTGACATTGCCATCTATACATGTCAATTCAACAGTCGGGGTTGATCAGATCCTGCCGATTATGGACATACTACACACTGCACTTACAGCCGAGCCTCTCCAGCTAGCTATTGCTACTGCCGGGCTCGGTGTGGTTTTCCACCATACTGTTTTGCGACCTTACGAAGTCGAGCAGTTTATTTCCACCTTGCTGCTCGCGGCTTTGGTGGCAGCACTTGGCTTGTTCTGCGCCAATCTTGCACTCGGTCTCCCGGCTACCAAGGCTTTTGCTCGAGTTGTCCTCGCTTTCACAAGTTTCAATGCCAGTAGCTTGCTATCCATTGTCTTGTTTCGACTTTTCTTCCATCGCCTGAACAAGTTCCCTGGGCCTATCGGTGCTAAGATAAGCAAGTTCTACTCCGTCAGGCTCGCAGCCCAGACGCTTGAATATCATAAAGATGTGCGTCAAATGCACGAGAAGTACGGGGACTTTGTTCGGACCGGTAATAACTTGAATATACTACAACCTAAGTAGATATACTAACGGGGCGCTATTCTAGGTCCTCGCGAGCTATGTATTCTCCGCAGTTCCGCTGTGCCGCTGATATACGGACCAAACACGAAATGTCGCAAGTCCACCTGGTACAGTCAAGTTGGGACAAATCCAAAGACATCCTCCATCAACATGACTCGGGACGTGGAGGATTATCGACGTAGACGGAGAGCCTGGGATAGGGGCTTCGCTATTAAAGGTTTGCCATTAATTCCCCCGTTAAATTGCAAGTCCTGGCTAAAATTGGTCTTGGTGTAGTCTTGAAGACGTATGAGCCACGCGTTGTCGAGAAAGCCGACCTCTTCATCGCACAACTTGCCAAGCGCTCGGGGGGGCATCGACGCCACTGCTTGGACCAACTATCTCGCCTTTGATATAATGGGCGCTGTCGGTCTCGGTAAAGACTTTGGAGGACTTGCGAATGGTCAAGAGCATGTGGCGATCAAGGGAATCCACGACCACATGCATGCACTGGGTATTGGAAGTCACGTTCCGTGGCTTTTGAACATCGCCTCGCGGATCCCAGGAGCGACAGCAGGATATGCGCCGTTCTTCAATTGGTGTGCAGCCGAGATCAAGGCAAAGCAGAAGGTAAATCGGTGTCCTAGCTTCATCTGGCGTGGTCAGAGGAAAATCATGCTTACAATTCTATCCGTCTACAGTCTTGGCAGCTCGGCCAGCCTCCTACTGACATAATGTCGTGGCTACTCGAGGCCTTCGTGGAAAAGGATATTTCAGCTCCACCCTCCGACGCGGCATTACATGAAGATGCCCGTGTTATCATTATTGCCGGAAGCGAAACTACTGCGACTACCCTCGCGTTGATTCTCTTCTACCTGGCCAAGTTCCCAGATGTGTACCGGAAGCTGCAGAGGGAGGTTGACTCGAAGATGCCAACGACCAGTCAGTGGACCTACGAGAAGGCCAAGTCGATTTCTTTCATTGACGATATTATCCACGAGACATTGCGGTTGAAGCCTCCTCTGATGATTGCTGGACATCGGTTGACACCGCCACAAGGGCTTCACATCGATGAAAGATTCATCCCAGGCAACACTATTGTCTGTGTACCAACGCAGCAAATCCAAACGGACCCGCGGTACTGGCCATGTGCTGATAAGTTTATTCCCGAGAGATTTGGAGAAAGGCGGCAAGAGATGGCCACTGATGCTGCCCCTTTCCTTCCTTTCACCTTAGGTATGTCAGTATCTTGACATATAACTTGTTCATAATCTGACCTATACCTTCAGGAATGCACGCATGCCCTGGTAAGAACTTGGCCATGTTGTCAATGCGTGTTTCGGTCTCTAAAATCGCTCAACATTTTGATCTGTCTTTTGCACCTGGAGAGACGGGCGAGAGCTTTGATAATGGTGCCAAGCATGTATTCACAACCATGTTATCGCCGCTCATGCTTCAGTTCACTCCACGAAAATAACCAGAGCAAAGATATGAACCGGTATGATTATAAGTAATAGAATAACATATATGGGCTTAGCCAATCTTGAAAGTGAGCGTAGCCTGAGATTAAGGTCAGTTTGAAACTGATTATATAATGTGTGCCGTTTACCGTGTCCTTATGCTTCATCGATATCAACCCGACCAAACTCTACTCTGCTCCATATGGGCTATGGTTTATTTCATATTTCTCATAGTCCGTACACCACACGCGGTCTTGCGATGTACTATCGTAGTATGCATCCAAAGCCGTGAATCGAGATACCTAGTTCCTGCCAGTCAATGCAGACCCTGTAATAACGCGGCCTATATGTCTGTTGATTTCCCACTCGTTCACCCTAGGATTCAGAGTGACATCTGATCAGTAGCTTCAGCCAGGTTTGGAGGTAGTGTGGCGGCTAATCGGCAGGTATTGCTCATAGTGGAAGCCCGGGACCAGGAACTTAAGAGCCACATGATTGCAGACGAAGAGGCTCTCAACGGATAATGCCATGCTCCTCTCAGTAGTTGTATGTCCTCTATTTATACTTGATCATGTAGTACATCCAGCCACCAACACCAAATATACACGTCGCAACTGACGATGAGTCAGTTATATCACCTCAGGTGCAACATGTATCTTGTTGTGCGGACTTACCAACGGCCAACGTTTCCAACACACGATGATCTACATCGCGGCGCAAAATCACGCTAACCTCAGCAGCCCCGCGAGCCAGAAGCTCCGCCGTAATTACCGGCATCGTCGACTGGACCCTTCACAGAGTTGGTGATACGACGCTGACTTGAGCGGATTTCGATACCAAGATGTTGAAGTCTTGAAGAGGTTCTTTACGAACTTGCTTGATTATAAAGATGAGTATAGGTACTCGGGATGGCTCTGAAACTGAGCGAATAATCGAGACGAAACGAATATGGACTGTCCGGGAAAGAAAGGAATGTGACGTAACAAGAGCCCGCCTGTTAACAAGTGCGTAGTGAGAGAGCCAGCTTTACCTAGCCTAACCTCGCGCAGCAAACTGTGCCAGTCGGGATTGCTTATAAGTTGGTTTGATCTTGCTACCGTAAATTTGAAGAGTGCGCGTCTATCCAGTGGTCTTGTCCAACATCAGCCCATGATGGTCCGATCTACTCGGTTCATAAAGTTATCCTAGTAGTCGATCGCGCAGCCCCTGTCCTAGTGCACCCAGCAAATGAGAACCCTCCGTTTGCACCGGTTGGCTCGTGCACAGGCCGATGTCGAACAAGCTGAAACAAACCCTCAAGGATCGCGAATAGGAAAGTGGCCTCAGCTTGTATCTCAATCGACTGACGATGGCCTCATAATGTACACAAGCCTAGGTTTTTAAAATCAATGTAACACAAACCAAAAAGAATACGCGACAAAGACTGGTTGTTAGCTATTTCGTACAACACTTGAGCCTGGCGGGAATTTCGCAACGGCCTCGAGCTGCTAGTCCAATAGTAGCCACGTTTTTAGTGTTGCCTTGATCACTGAGAGTTTTGGCTTAGCCGAGATTCTGTTCCCTGACCAGCTGGATACTCTAACCACATTCTGCATGGAACATGTAATCACAATAATCAGGATCTGAACTCTGTGATCCTCCCCCTCCCCGCACCGACAAAACGCATGGTTATTATTAGTATCCCCTTATTCAGACCGTACGCTGAATACGTGAAGCGTACGGAGTAGTAAATGTTTGATTAACTAACTGGGGGCCTAAAGAAGGGAAGAAAGAGAGGAGGTTAGCTAGCTGCAGCTGCAGTTGAAGACATTCGGGGACGCGTCCGACGGTCCGGATCCGCCTGCCGGATATCGGCGGCATCCGTTGCAGCTGCTAGCTGTGGTACCAAATAGTGATGATTCCACAGTTACCATCGCATCGACCACTTCTAACAACATCGAAACGTTGCACTTTCTTCAATTCAGGTACCCTTACGGAGTGACAGTATCTAGGCAAAGAAATCTTGCCCTGTCTTCGACTTGTTTTCGCACGCATGCCAGAATACTTTTTCCTCACTCCGAATGTGTTATTTCATTCCAATCCACATCGAATCAGTAAAGTGGCAGTAAACATGACAGAGTCCAAACGTGTGTATGGAATTCTATTGATGGCTTAATAAAAGACCGGTTTCATCCTTTTACAGATACAATGAACATAAACCTGAAACGTTGAGCAAGATGCCATCCGCCTCTGATTGTGGCGCGGACAGGTTGGAAAAGTCCCAAATTTGACTCGTTTAGAGGCTTTCGGCGTTTTCAAAGCAAGCAGCTACTCTTCCCTGCGGCTTTGACCCTCGGATACCACGTGGCCTTGTTCTGAAGGTTGATTGGACAGAAAACCAGCCGTTCGCCATGGCCTGCCGAGCCTGCCGAGCGTTGGCGTAACTCCGGAGGCGTCCAATCCACGGGTCCGGATCCGGGTGTCCACGCTCGCCGAGACCAAAATGAGAAAACACCAAGAGCATTCCAAGATCTGCCCAGCTTCCGTCGAGCATGCCGAGCAGCTAAAGTCACCTGTATCGAGGCGCAGCCCCATGAATCCTTGAGAAGGTTCATAGATGTGACCGCGTGGTCCGCACCTTTCCAACAGGCACATGTACAGAGCAACTCATAGAAGAATTGACCACGGTCGAGACGTCGCGGAGCAGCATGGACTGGCCGGAAATTTGCCCAATTCCATTGACCGGGGAGTTCCCTTTCCATCGTAAGCCTGTTGGACCAAGACTCTTGGAAACTTGGAGCGCAACATGGCCAGGAAAGCACGCTCGCAGTTCGTCAGCGAGCCCACGTGGGTGAAAGGTATGTTCTTGTCTGCAGGTAAAACTCTCGGCGGATGAGGAAAAGACAGTGGTATATAAGCGAAATGGACCTGCCCCTCTTTCTGACCGTTCTCTGTTGCCGGATATCCGTCTTCAACCCAGGCCAGTTGCCGCGTACCCGTCTCGAGTGTCTTACATCGACGTACTCTATACCCCATTACTGTGTGCCGGGTAGCTCTCTCGGGTTCCAACTACTTTCGAACATGCAACCCTACGATTACACGTACATCTACGTGATAGGCACGTTCTTTGCCCTGCTCGATGCCTACAACAATGGTGCTAGTAAGTACACAGTACATGGTCTTCGCGAAACAGTGTATCAACGGATGTGTTATACTAAGCTTTTCCTGTACTCTAGACGATGTCGCCAATGCTTGGGCCACAAGCGTCTCCTCGAGGTCCATTACCTACCGACAAGCTATCCTCTTTGCGTTTGTGTTTGAAGTCCTCGGCGCCGTAACTGTTGGCGCTCGAACGGCCGACACGATCAAGAATGGAATCATCCCCAACTCGGCCTTCCGCGAAGATGCCGGCGTCCAGATGCTCGCATTCACGTGCGCGCTTGCCGGTGCTTCTCTGTAAGTTAATGCGCCCAATGTCATCTCCGCTGGTGAACTACAGCAACTGATCATGCATTCCCCCCCAGCTGGGTGATGTGGTGCTCGCGTCACTCTGCCCATGTTTCCTCAACCTATTCTCTGGTTTCCGCTGTGGCCGGCGTGGGAGTTGCTGTAGCCGGAGCGAGCAAGGTAGAATGGGGATGGAATGGCGGTAAAGGTAAGTGCATATTCGGAGCCGATGGAGCCGATGGAATGCTGTCTACTAACGATGCTTGAAGGTCTCGGCGCTATCTTTTCTGGACTTGTCATGGCGCCCTTCATCTCGGCTTGCTTTGGAGCCACCATATTTCTGCTGATCAAGTTCGTGGTGCACATGCGAAAAAACCCGGTCCAGTGGGCAGTTTACAGCTCCCCGTTGTGGTTTCTCATTGCCGGGACTATCTGCACCCTCTCCGTGGTATACAAGGGTTCGCCGAACCTTGGCCTCAACAAGAAGGAGCCCTGGTACATCGCTGCCGTGACCCTCGGTACCGGCTTTGGCGTTTGCCTTCTGTCCATCATTTTTTTTGTTCCGTATGTCCACTCTCTCGTCGTGAAGCGCGACGGCAGTGTCAAAACATGGATGTTTTTGCAGGGTCCGCTCCTCTTCAAGCGCCAAGTAGTTGATCCGTCCGAGCAGGCCATCACACCAAAGTACGCCGTCGTTCAGGGCGAGGAAGAGGACAAGGGATCTACGCGCGACCTCGTCCTTGATAACGAATCTGGCTCGAACATGACCGCGGAAAAGCGGCCGGAACAGAGCGAAAAGGCTGACCAGCTCTCCAACGAAATCACCATCGCTCGTCCCCCCCAGCAGTTCACATACAAGGAGCTGCTGGCGCAGAGCGAGGAACGCCTGCACGCCAAGCTACGACAAGGACGTGGACCCCTGGGCTGGGCTATGCGCTACCTGCACGACCACCAATTGGGCGAGGGCAGAATCTACGAGATTCATAATCTCAAGACGTTCATTATGCGTGTTCCTGCCATGGTCGTCGTCGCTTTCTTGTACGGTTCCCACTACGACATCCATGCTGCTCAGATTGGGATATCAGGCACTCCCGAGGGTCGCCGCATGGACCGCGTGTACTCGCACGCTCCCAAATACTCCGATGAAGTCGAGCACACATACTCCTTTGTCCAGGTATGTGAATTGCCTAACCACAATATGATTCGAGCTGCAATACTAATTACACCCCACAGGTCCTGACAGCATGCACTGCATCATTCGCCCACGGAGCCAACGATGTCGGCAATGCTGTTGGACCCTGGGCGGGAATTTACCAAGCTTGGATCACCGGCAGTACTGCTTCCACCAAGGCGCCTGTCGATACATGGCAGCTTGCTGTCGCTGCCCTCGCTATTTCAGTTGGCCTGGCCACTTATGGTTACAACATCATGAAGGGTACGCAGCTCCGATCCTCAGACATCACGAGCGACAAGTTACTAACAGTCTCACAGTCATGGGCAACAAACTTACCTATCATTCGCCCAGTAGAGGCTGCTCAATGGAGATGGGCGCGGCTATCACGATCTTGATCTTCTCGCAGTTCGCACTTCCCGTCTCAACCTCCATGTGTATCACCGGCGCTACTGTCGGTGTTGGCCTGTGCAATGGCACATTCAAGGCCGTCAACTGGCAGCGGGTGGCCCTGCTAATGATCTCGTGGATTGCCACAATTCCTATTGCTGGCTCGATCGGCGGTATCATCATGGCAGTCGTTCTCAATGCTCCCCATTTTCCCTCGGTGTAAATGATATCTGAGAACCGAGTGGGGAGAAATGCGTGGCCCGGATGTAACTTGACATCCTAGGAATATTGCAATGATACGGAAACGAGGAGAGTACACCATATCATGTAACACTCTGGGCACCTGTAGCAATAGAAAGTGCGTATAGTGGTATCAAGTACGATGATCTAATAAGGACAGTATCTAATGAACGAGGTGTCAAGTACAAGCGAGATTGGTGGATCCCGTCAGAAGCGCCCATGTGGCGGAATTGTATCTTGACCTGTTCCGCAGGCTATTTTGCCACAGCACCAGAGTAGCGTCGGAGATTACGGAGTACTAGTTATCGATTTCAATATAACTATCTAAAGAGTTACAAGATAGCCTAGGGTGTAGATTTATTGCTATAAAGAGGTCGGATTACTCGTTCCGTAACCGATTTCGCAATCTAGCTCTAGGCTAAGATGTAGTTTAGTAGCAAGGTTCAGTCAAATCCCGCGTATACAATTTACCGAATGCTCGATAAAAGTATATAATAGGGATTAACTCGTACTAGGGGAAATTGACCGAAACTTTAATATAGTGTCTGCAAAAGGAGCCATTTACCTAATGGTCTAGAGTAGTTGATGATTCATAGACCTGAATATAAGCAATTACATAAT
The DNA here is from genome assembly GCA_022414665.1 of Arthrinium puccinioides. NCBI lineage: Eukaryota > Fungi > Ascomycota > Sordariomycetes > Amphisphaeriales > Apiosporaceae > Arthrinium > Arthrinium puccinioides. The sequence continues at coordinate 5,813,634 of JAIUNF010000004.1, forward strand.
ACATCACAATGCGTGTCACTACTAAGCTAGTGAGGCAACGATCTATTGACCAATACGAACAGTTATGCTAACCACAGCCTGTCCTTTACTTCAATCGAGAGGGAAGCTTTACTTTAGGTGTTGTCTTTAATGGCTAAATGTCGGATTTTCAAGACGTCTACGTAGTATCCGACTACGATGTACATCGGGTCCTTCGGAAAGAGCTGTGAACCTTCCCCTATGTTCTCCTTTGCCTTGCGTGACATCGTGCCACTCAATGTCGTACTAGCGGAGATTAGTTACTTGAAAGACGTGGAATTAAGCTATTAGTCAAACCACGCGTAATAGATGTAGTCTCCTAAACGGCTATCTCCCAGAATCATAGTAGAATACTGGAAAGTAGTGTCTAGTGCGCACAGTGAATACGAGATAAGGCAGGATATGAAGGTTTGAAAGCTTCACTACCTCTCCATCGTTGGTGGGATATTCCGCAAGATAGTACCTAAATACTGGATGCCCCTTCCATTTTCAAGCAATGTGTGGAACATGAACGCCAATGACAATTGGTTCCCACAAAGTCACCATGGTTAATCTATTTTCTTTCGTCCTCTTGGGACTCCTTGTGTGGACCACGGAAGGCGTAATACCTCTGTCCAAGACCACGTACATCGTCCAACTACGAGCACCCCTGGCCGGAACACGTGTGGCTTCTCGTGATCTTGCAGCCGACGATGAAGGCATACCTGCGTCTGTAGTTGTTCCTATCGACCATTCCTCCATTATATACAACTATACTAGTTGTCTCCAGGGATTCGCCGCTCAGCTGACTGATGACGAGGTGGCTGCGCTCCGCCAGCTACCTGACGTCTTGTCTATCCAGCCCGACAGGATGCATCGGCTTCAAACCACCAGAACCCCCGAGTTCCTCGGGCTCATCGGCACCAACTCTCTGCTCTCGGGTCGGTCCGCTGTGAACGGGCTCACATATTTACACGAACGGGACGATGTTGATGGGTTTGAATCGGAGTCGAATCTGACCGTTGGCGTGTTCGATAGCGGCGCCTGGCCCGAAGCACCAAGCTACGATGACACTGGGATGGGGCCTATCCCTGCTCACTGGAAGGGCGAGTGCGAGGTTCAATACGAATGGTCGGCCAACAACTGCAACAAAAAGCTGATTGGCGCGAGGTCTTTTTACCAGGGCTTTTTGGCGGCCAACAATGCAACGGTGGATACATTCAACTGGACAGGTCTTTACAAATCCGCGCGAGATTCAGATGGGCATGGAACCCACACTTCGACTACGATCGGGTAAGTAACATCTTATTTCTTGGCGGCACTCTTCGGCACGAAGGATGAAAGCTGAGCTACAATTCAACCCTATAGTGGCGCTTCAGTGGCAAACGCTAGTCTGTTTGGAAACGCCGCCGGTACAGCACGCGGAATGGCCGTAGGAGCCCGTTTGGCAATCTACAAGGTCTGCTACGGCGAGGGCTGCCTAAACTCGGACATTCTCGCCGGCATAGACAAGGGGATAGAAGACGGCGTCGACTTTATGTCCTTTTCCCTTGGAGGCGACACTACCGAGCTAAATTCGGATGATTCCCTGGTTGTTGGAAGTTTCTCCGCCATGGCGAAAGGAATATTCGTGTCCATGTCTGCCGGCAACTCCGGACCCAAGCCGTATTCGGTGGTAAACGTCGCTCCATGGGTGCTTACTGTCGGCGCAAGCACACTCGACCGAGAATTCCCAGCTACGGTGATCCTGGGAAACGGCAACAACTACACTGGCACCTCGATTAACGCCGTTGGCAGCGATGGTTTCCAGCCTCTGGCATCCGGCGAATCGCTACCGCTTATCTGGGCTGGTGACGCGAATGCAGGAAACGTTACTGCTGCAAACCTCTGTGTGAACGGGAGTCTGGTCGCGGAAAAGATTGTCGGAAAGATAGTCGTGTGTGTCCGCGGGGAGAACGGCAGGGTTGCGAAAGGTGGTGTCGTCAAAGCACTTGGAGCTCGCGGCATGGTCCTCGCAAACGACGAAGCAAACGGCAACTCACTCATCTCGGACCCTCATGTGCTCCCCACCGTGTTTCTAACCTACAGTGACGGCTTACAGGTGTTGGCGTACGCGAAAGCAGGTAACGCAAATGCTTCTATGGAGTTCGAAGGCACTGTACTCGGCATCCCAGCCCCCGAGATGGCGTCCTTCTCTTCCCGAGGCCCCAACCCTGCGGACCGTAAGATTCTCAAGCCGGATATTACAGGCCCAGGTGTCTCCATCTTGGCCGGCTGGACTGGGGCCGTGGCTCCCTCGGCCATCACGACAGATACTACCCGGTCCAACTTTAACTTGATATCGGGGACATCCATGTCTTGCCCTCATCTGAGCGGACTTGCCATGTATATCAAGGCTCGACGACCGGAGTGGAGCAGTGCCGTCATTAAATCAGCCCTCATGACGACAGCGTACGACACAATCAAAGGCGGTAGTTCGACCATTGGTGACGTGAACGGTACCGCCCAGCCTTTCGCGTACGGAAGTGGACACGTGGACCCGGTCGCAGCGCTGTATCCGGGTCTCGTCTACGACATTACCCACGATGATTATGTAGACTATCTATGCGCCTACAATCAGTCAAGCGAGTATGTCAGCGCCGTCACCAGGTCGAACATGACCACATGCGACGCCAATAAGACGTACAACCAATACGACCTCAATTACCCATCCTTTTCGGCCTGGTACGACACATCCACCGTCACCGGTACTTACATAGCCAACTTTACGAGAACAGTCACCAGCGTTGGCGGTGCCGGTACATACACGGCATCGATAACTCTGGACAATCCCGAAGACCAACTGACCGTGTCCGTGTCCCCGGAACAATTGACCTTTGGCGCCACAGGGGACAAGCAGAGCTACGTACTCACAGTGACAATGGAAGCGAGCACGTCCGGTAATGACGCTCTCAAATGGGGCCGGCTGACGTGGTCAGACGGGGAGCACACAGTTGGCAGCTCGCTGGCTTTTGTTTGGGCACAACCTACTACCAATGATGACTGATCGTAGCTCTACGTTGCATCGACAGACTCATGATACTCACCCTCGCCTCCATCAATAGCTAATGGAACACTTCCCATCACCGTTACCGTGTGGCTTTCAAACTTGGGTTTATGGGAAACATTTGGTCTCGAATCTAGGTTTACAACACATCAGTAGCTAGCTAGAACAGCAGTGTTGAAAATATCCACCACAGACAGTACTAGGTTATAGCCTTGCATTTCCAACACTTTTCTTCCAACACATTTCTTCCAATTCCACCTTTAAATGCTATAAAGAAGGGAGAGCAATTGCTACTATTATGGTTAACATTAGTAGCTATATCTTCTTACTATAGAGCTTAGCTCGAGGGTTATCCATAGATCTAGGTATAGTACGTTCGCTTATAAATAAATTCGAGGTATGCCAAGCTGCGGGCGTTAGTATATCCTTATGTCGGAATATGTTGACTAGTATTATCTGCTACGGAAATTGCCGACATCCGTAAGTAGATACCGGACTATTTGGGGCAGTCCGATAGTCCGTTTACGGACTACTAGACTAGCCGGTAGTCCGGCCGGTTCACCTTTAAAGGTAACACGTCTCTACTAGCTAGTTACCTTGACTCTCTCTTCTTTAGGCCAGTTACAGATAATTAATAGATATTATCACGACGGCTTCACGTTTGCACCGTATGGTCCGAATAAGGTGATACCAACACCTTGTTAACTAATATTATTCAGTGTTATTAACGTTAATGGTGTCATTTATTTCCGGTTCTTAATTACTACTAGTGGCGTGTAATCGCTTTCCTAATCTAGCAAGCAAGATTCTAAGAGACTATCTGGGTAAAAGGCTTAGCTCGGTATATCTCCGTAAGAGGGTATCTCGATGTTCCTTCCTGCTCTATAAGTAATACACCCGTAATGTATATATCGACATTCCGGATATTATCTTAATTGTCTATCTTTCTATATTCTAGAGCAGTTTAGAGTTGAGACCTAGTAGTGCACGGAATCCCCGCATTAAGTGCGGAGATTATTAGATATTTTGTTCTGTTAGTGGAGTGATCATTATTCTTTTATTAAATTACACGGTTGTAAGCGTTAGCTTGTTTAGGCCCTTGGCGAGGAATGGTAAGCAATAATTAACATATTAAGTTATCCTACTAATAGCTAGGACTATAGATCTTTATAATAATATACACTACTATAAAATATTGAATTCAGTTAATACTTATTTAGTCAGGGTTGTTTCTAGTACGATAGCTTAAAAGGTAATGTGGTTTGATTAGGCAATATAACTTTACACTTATATTAAAATATAATCAACAACTTTAAATCATTATACTTATAGTATAGCATAAGTGAAATAACCTTTTAAATGAGGATATTAAAAGAATTTACTAGACAGTATTTAACTTTGGCTTATTGTTTGTTAGTTTATTAGTTTCCAATTGAATTAAGTTGTATCTTTATCTTGAAGATTTATAAATACAGGAAGCTTAGACTTAGAAAGCTCAATATCCTCTGATTTTACAATTTGTTACTTCTATTGTTTTATTTTTCAATACTAGCATAGATACGTTGCTATTCCTTGGAAAACACAATAGTAAAATATTCGAAACGCATATATTTATACTCAGACTTTACGTTCTTAAAATACATTGACTATGAAGAGTTTTACCCTTATATCAATACTTTTCCTAGGAGTTATAGCTATACCACAATCTTTTAAAGAATTCAAAACGCTTGAATCCTTTAACGACAATCCAACGCTCCTATCCTCTAAAGATACTACTATTGTTCGATCTATAAGAGATAAAGCCGTATCTCTAAATACCAGGGGCGATATATTATCATGTGATGAATATGAAACCACCGATGAAAAGAAGCAAATCGAGAATCTACCAGGACAAGAAATTAATTTCTACTTTGGCCATTTTAGAGCTATAATTCTAAACACAGTTCAGTCATATCGCAAAGCCGGGAGTCAGATTTCACATGCAGGTGTTAAGATCAAGTTTATAAACACTTTCTGTTTTCCAATAGAAGTAACTACAAAGTATAACAGCGTTACTGGAGTAAGCGTTATTCAACCTCATTCAGAAAAGAATGTTATATTTCCGAAGTATATAGAATATGGGAAGAAGATAAGGCTTTCGGTATCAAGAGGTTAAAATAAAAGGCATAAATCCGTCTCGTTTTATACAGTTATAGTATAGGAAACATAATATATTTGGGGCAGCTTAAACAGAGATTTATTCTTACAACGTAATTATTCTATTTTATCGAACTGTTATATCTAACTATGATAATACAAGCTTTCCTTATGCCGGATATTATAGCCCGTAATTGCAGCTTTAGTCGAGTCTAGTTAAGTAATATATTGCTAACTAGTAGTATAAGTAGGTAGTGCTTTCACCTTTAGATATTCTTAGAAATCAAGCCGGTCTTGACCCTTTTTACCTTCGTTGTAATTTTTATATCCAGATTATTTGGATGCGCGCGTATCCGGTGGTATACCGGCAGCGCAGATGCTATATATCGCTGATATATCTCTCGAGATAATCTAGACACTTTAGATCCGGCAGACTCCCACCGCATATATAGTAGTTCTATTATTGTATCAGATCTAATACATATAAATTTAGGCTATTACATTAATATCGAATGATATTGTAACAGGGGCAGCTAAAAAGTGACAAGGATATGCTTAGTCCAACACTTCGCACTGTCACATTTGTATAAGTAGACAATCTAATCCTTAACGACAGAAGTTTCTTAGTTAGCTATCGCACTTTATAATTATATTTTTGCCCTCCTATTATTAATGTCTCGTAATTAGTCATTTCCGCCCTGCTACGGAGTAGGATAAAGACATGGCATAACGTAGAGACTATTAGAAATCCCCTCCTATCCTATTCTTCACACATTGAAAGCACCTATTAACAACACAGGTCTTGATCGACCCCAAGACCGCAGGCTACTACGTACCGTACGTAGTAGTTCTGTTTCAATATTTAACGATATCTAGCAAGTTACAATATTACTTACCTTTTACAACATGATAATTCTAGATATTCCATTAAATTTAGAATTGGCTAATCCAGGAATATTAGTTAGCTTACCGGTAGCAGCAATTGTGTAATTAAAGCACTTACTTAGATTTAGTAAACTAATACTAAATCTTAGGTTACCTGAGTCGGGCAGGGCGGCAAATACGTGAAGCGGTAGTAAATACCGGCCACCTTTTAAGACAAACTAAACCGATAGTCGGTGTAGTTAAACGTTCTATTTACGGACTATTAGGGTACACTAATAATTATTTATCTTACCTACTACAATACAAAGAAATAATTTGAGCTTACATATATGAAATATAGATTGTAAGTGAAAAAGTCGGTATAGTCTACGTAAGTTTCCAGTAGTAAGTAGTTATCGATTTATAAATATAGTGTCTGTTTAATCATTCCTTATAGAGATCTATATAATTTGCCTGTTTCTATTTCTTTTAATACTAAGTACCGGTTACAATTAGCACAATTGTATAATCTGTCTATTCCACCGTATTATATATTATGTGTTTGAACAGTGTAATAAATAACTACAACTACACCGAATATACTTCCGTTATTATGGTTCTATTAAATGTACCTACTAAAATAAATCTAATATTAATCTTGTTACTGCTAAACTTTAAACCTTCTATTATTTATACTTGTGTAAACCACTGCAGCAGCTGCAGCAGCGGATGCCACCGGCATCTGGTAAGTGGGTCAGATGCGTCAGCATCTAACCCCTACCTACTACCTACAGCTGCTGCTTTACTTAGCTACCTTCCTTTCTTCCTTCTTACTCTTCAGGCCTATAATAACAACATATATATTACTGCGCTTCATGTATTCGCCGTTACGGTCTGAATGAGGTGATACCAACAATACTGTTCTGTTAAATCTTTACATATAATTGAATAAATACCAGCAGTCACAGAGGACACTAAACAACAACAGTTAAATATAGATAAAAATAAAGACGACAATATCAGCAGATAGTATTTACCGTTGATAGGAGCCAGTATTAGCAGCAGAGATAATAATAGTAGCTGCACTTCTCTATTTAATCGAGGAGGGGCCTAAAACAATTTACGCACTGTTTTATTTTTTATATTCTTTTATCAATCAAATCAAGTTCAAACCGAAGAACTTCTACTCTAAACTTGTAGCTTATCCTAGTATAAGCCCATCAGATCATATAAACCAATGACAGAACCTAGTAAAAAGCAGTGGGCGCCAATAAAGTTTGCCCAGTTGCTGTTCATCTGATTATTAAGAAAGAGAAAAACACCGGTCATAAAGAAACCGACACCTCCACATAATGACCAGAAAGCGCTCTGCCATTTTAAGGAAGATAGCTTAGGGGCGTACCAATAGTCCTGGGAAACAAGAACCAGCACCAAGTTTGCAAGAATGAAGAAAGAAGGGCCAACGACAAGGGGCGTGAATACCAGAAGCTGAAGCATGTGGAAATAGTTGGGGTTTGCAGGGTTCAAAAACCCCGGAAACTTTGGCGCTACACTGATTGATAGGATAGCACCACCGGTTAACTGTGTAAGGCCGATCAGAAATGGGAATGAGCGCACAACGGGGGCACAGTCAGCCTTCCAGCTGCGAGGAATCCATATCCAATTCGTGTCGCCGATTTGGGGAGGCCGGAATACTTTCTCGTTGTCTTTTTTAAAGTCTTCATTCTCGTCATGGTCGATGTGTTCGGTAGTCGTACCCTTCTCGACGTTATACTGTTCATCTTCGGGGCGTATATCAACTTTGCCGCGGCCTAAGTTCAAGGCGGCAAAGAGGCCGAACGCACCACCAATGTTCAAGAAAGCGGCTCCAAAGAGGGTGGTTAGGGGCGTGCCGAGCTCCAACTCCCCGGGAAAGATGGAATCGGGAAATAGTGCCGCGCTCAGCGTGAGGCTAGCAGAGACAGCGAAGGAGCTGAATCCCATGATAGCCATGATAGTCATGCACCACATCGGATTGCGTACTGGGAAAGTGGTGAACATCCGAAAGAACTGATTGCCGGAGTTTGATGCACATTCGTTTTGTGCAACATTGGCCCTCGGTGGCAGGTCTTGGCTATCGCGGATCATCTTCATTTCCGCTTTATAGACTTCCCAGTCAACGGCAGAGGGAAGTTGAGTAAGCCTGCGGCTATCGTCCTGTATTACAGGACGGGTCCCGTTATTCTCGGCGGTCGAGGTAGAATCTGGAGCGCGTAATACTCGATGGGAGGCTCGGTTTGGAGAGTAGGCGTTCATAGCTTTAACTAGTCCGTCTCAGTCTGATCTTTGTGAATTGGTCTAACAAAACGTTCAAGTAGTGGGAAGAAGAGACTAGGGAGATGTTTTGCATGAGAAATGTAAACTTTAAGTAAATGCTTCGAGTAAAGAAATGAAACGAAGAGTCGACGAAAAAGAGAATGTAGAGGAATTCAGTCCAGCTGATAATCAAATCGCAGATTCTGAAGTGTAGAACAGCTAGTCACTGGGTTATTAAGTTTAACCTGTTAGTTATAAGTAAATAAGAGCGAGAGGTAATGCATTCATAGCCAATAAACCTTTTCAATGCTAATAAGAGGTCCGGGTGATGTAGGTTTACAAATCAGAATAGAATTGAGTTTCTCCTGTAACGTGTGAGCCCCTAGTATCTCTTACGTGGCTGGCTGATGCTTTCCACTTTCCCCGCCCCTAGTCGAAGGCATGGAATCTGAACGGCTGAACCATTTCTCTACGCAAGCTATCAGCTATACTACAGACGTTACAGATATTATCTTCCTTGCATTAGCATATTGCTAATGCCTGTCTCCATGTCCGACGGTCATGAGCGGGAGTAGTGCCGTGATGTGCCGCGTAATTCTACATCTAAGCCACAGCGGTCAACCATATAAAATATGATCGACAGACACTAGGCCAACGAAATAGCCCGCAGCAGTCCTGCATAGATCTGCACGAGTTGCCGGGAGGGCCGCCAAGAACGGAAATTTTGGAATTCATTGGTCGGCTATTAAATTTTAGAGTTGTCCTGAAACGACACGGGAAGGGACGACAGCTCCCCGGCCCCGCAGTGTTATCTCCGCCGGATGATTTCCCACCCATTTGATTCTTTGAGTGGAAAAAGTCACACGTGAAACTTGGCAGTTAGGTTGGGGTGTTTGACATTGAGTCAGTCGGTTGTGCTATTGTACATGTGATTAGATCAGATAGACCTAAGACAGGTACACAAAATTGAACAAGTTGAAATAGGTACAGTGAAGGCAAAAGAGGTCAGGTTGAGTTGTGTGTATTTCTAATTTCTATGCTCCGAACTATGGTGGGATTTGGGGAACATACGCATAGCCCCTGCATCAACGCACGGACCATAGTGCACACGTCGCTTAAAATAACTCTGATGGTTAATATAAAGAGCTTAAAGAATATAAACTTTTCCACTATTGAAACAGAACTACTACGTGCGGTACGTAGTAGCCTGCGGACTTGGTATCTCTAAGGTCCTGAAATTAATAAGTGCTTTAACGTATATGAAATGGGGAGAGAGGGGAATAGAGATACACTCTACGTTATAACTATAACTTATCCTGCTTTATAGCACGGCGGAAAGAACTATTCACGGGATATTTAATAATAAGGCGTTAAAATATTAATTATAAGAGGCGGTAACTAGCTCAGAAACTTATATCTTTAAGGATTAGGTTGTCTAATTATATAAATATAACAGTGCGAAGTATTATACCAAGTATATTCTTGTCACGTTTTAGCTGCCCCTATTATACTATAGCAAGCCCTTATTACACGAAGAGGGCGACGCTGTGTAGAATAGAGTTAAATATATATATAAGGTTCCTAACATTTCTAATTAATAAGAGTAAGAAGGCTAGAGAGATAGCGCTTTAGGTATAGAGTAGATATTGAGGATTTAACTTTTCTTTTTTATAGTATGGTAAATATTAAAAGTAATACTCTTGCGTTATACTTCGCAAGTAGGAGGACAACTATGACCTAACAGAGTCCGGTATTTTCCCCCTTACATATTCGTTGTTTTTATTATATCCTGGGTAGTTAGATACGCGCCCGTCCGATATTATACCTGCAGCGCAGCTGCTATATACTGCTGTATCTATTGAGAGTATCTTGAGATACCAATCCCAGGCTACTATATACAGTAATTCTATTTCACTTCAAAAGGCTAAAACGCAACAGTAAAGGGATATATATATAAAATTCTAGCAATTAACTGTTTATCGAAACATACTAGACGATTTACTGAGCGGCGTAAAGTGTTATAAGATAATTCTAACAGGATATATAAAAGCATGTGATACATTCAGGTTTTGCAATGCATTTATTGAATTCTTTTTATGCTTATACACAAATTGATAAAGAGATACATGTATTGAATAATTACCATTCTACTAGCCTATTAGAACACGCTTGGTTTTATAGCTTCTATATTAGGCTTGTAGTGGGAAATCTTTATACAATTCCACTCCCTGCTATTAATTATATAATATGAATAATTGGGGTACTAAAATACGTGGCTTGAAATATGTAACTATATAAAGAAAAATTTATTACATCATAATTATGCTATATATGTACCTTGGAGGTAATTGTTGCTATACTGAAGTCTTGTTGAACAGCTTTTGTTCTGCTTAACCATGATACTTGAGCGAAAACACACCGCGCTCAATGCTATTAAGCAAAATATATCCACTCTCAAAGTAGGGAAAAACACTCCAGGATCCATCAAAAGTAGTTCTGCCGTTGACTGAGTCATCCTCGGGGCGGCAGTCGAAGAATCCGCCCTGCGTAAAGCCATCAGCCGACCCGTTGTTAGTCGCAACGGACTGGACATCCACGATACGCAGCCCGGATCCGTAGTTGGACTGGTATGAGACCCCATTAATGACGTATTGATTGTGATCGATAGATTTGGTGGGGCTCTTATAGACGGAGGTGAAGACTGGTTTTTTCAGGTCCTTGATGTCGACAACGTAGGTAGCTGTGAATCCGTCGGCGGCAGCGCCATTCTTCTGTTGCTCGTCAAGTTCGTCATCCAGAAGCAGGTACGTCATTTCGTTGTTAGCCAACCAGCCCTGGTGAGTGTAGGTTGCACCAGAGTATGTGGTTCGCGAAACCTGAACGGGCGAATTCTTGTTCGTAACGTCGACAATGGTAAGGGAATCTTCGTTGTAGTTGAAGCAGATCTCCCTGTTGACGTAGGCCTGCTGTGGGCCCCTGTAGATGACACATTGGGCGTCGTGCACGTAGCCGTCCGAGCTGACGCACCCTTTGTCCTGGGGTTGGGCAGGGTTCGAAACATCGATCATCCATAGGCCGCCTCGGCAGGCTAGGTTGGTGGCAGTACCAACGACGTAAATCATCTGCGTCTCCTCGTTGGCAACTACATTGTGGCTGCTGCCAAAGCCCGCGAAATGCGCCGTCAAAGCGCTCAGTGGGAACGTGACGGGGCTGGTGGGATCTACGGTGAGTAATTTTCTCATGTCGAAGATCTGAAGACCATGGCGAGCAGCCTCGGAGCCAATATACATAAAGTCGCCAATCGACTTCATATCACGCCAAGTCGAAGAAACGGTTTGGGTTGGGAGGCGTCCCAGGTAGACCAAGCTGCCGTCTTGGAGCACTTCCACAAATGCTGTTCCGTCGGCCTGGCCAACAGCGCCGAATTCGCGACCTGTTGAGGAAGTCCAACCTGAACGACAAAACTATTAGCACATATTCAAGAAAGAGGCTTAGAATCGAGGACTTGGAGAAAAGGTGACTCTGTCGCTCACTTACCCCAGACGTCGTTGCCTTCACGGACAGACGAACCCATATCCTGATGTCTTAAGAAGCCCATCAGGTCGACTTGGCTGCAAGCGTATTCTCCTGCCTTTCCGTTGACACAAGTAGTAGGGTCGGCTCTCTCGTACCTGTCAAGGTCGTAAACACCAGCAACCCTCTGCGAGTCCCTATGGTCGTTCTTCCACGACTGCATTGTCGCCATACTCTTGGCTTGAGGGGCATCGAACGCTTGGAGTTCGCTGGGACCAAAGACTTGGGACCGGGCTGACTTCATCTGTTGAGGTCTGGCTTCCCCACCCACGGTCAGGGCGGCGAGCAGAAAAGATGCATTTGTGAGCTTCATTCTCAATAATTTGGTAGACAAGACAATAAAATAAGACCTGTACGGGGAACGAAGAAGAAATTATTGTAACTGGACTTGAAGGAAGTCGGCGAGGTGAGAGCCGATGGACGAAATGTTCAAGAGCAGTACGGATCTCACATTTAAATAGACAGTTACGATTCAGTTGACCCCATTCGTGACCACACTATGGTATTCCCGATATCAATGCACCACGTCGTGTGCTCGGTGATTGTATGTCCAAGAAAGACACGCTTTGTGTTCATATTCCTTGTTCTGGGAACGGGTGTTGAAGCCAAGTGCTTGGCGTCCACAAATGTGCCAACTGCCCCACAGAGCTCCGAGCTGGAAATGCTTGTCACCTTCCACATGTAGATCGGAATTCCCTTAGGGGTACAATAACCCGACATACAGTGGTATCGTAACTTATCAGCAGCGGTTTTCGGTCTCGTATGCCGTCTTGGCAAACAAGAGATAAGCCTAGCTCACCACTTCAAGTTATTAACATGTGATAAAGTACTCCGAAGTGGTGGTAAGACTTGGATTGATTGCCGTCCCGCCTTGACCACGACTTGGCAGAAGGTAATATGGGAGCGAAAGATTTCGGGCATGGTACATCCGTACACGCTTTAAAGGTGTCGCAGCCAAATAAACAGTAGCTTGCAGGGTAAGATGGCTACACAGCAAATAGGATAATAAGTGTAAAACAACCTAAACATTACTGTGCTATGTAGCTTCTAATCTAGAATGCACATAGATGCTTAAACAGTAGCAATATCATACTAGTTTACTAATATTTACATAAGTTATTTTGTATTGTATTTTTGAAGGTAAAATAACGGAGCTACTTAGAATTATATATACTTTAGTTGTAAGTATTGATAAATGGTTTAATCCTTTGCGTACACATCTCCAGTTTGCTCAATTTCGAAATCGGTGTCCTTCCCCCTCCCCGCAGCTTCCAGTTCCCTTACGATCGGCAAAACAGTATTACCAAACTCCTCGATTTCCTGATCGTAATGCAAAAACGCAGTCAGTATCAGATTAACGCCAAGACTCTTCAACAGCACAATACGCTCTGCTACTTGCTCCTTCGTGCCGATTAGCTTGGTCTTAAACCCATCGTTATATTGCACGAGATCCTTGAACTTGCTCGTCGCCCACATTCCGGTCTTGTTGTTCGTGCTTGCCCCGGCTTGCTGTACAGCGTCTCTAAATGCACCCACTGCCTCCTCATCAGCATTGCCCTGGATATCCTGCAGCACCTGGATCGCCTCTTTTTCCGTCTCTCTAACAATGACGAAACCGTTGACGGCGAACCTGATATGCTTATCACGACCAACCTTGGCTGCGCGCGTCTTGACATCCTCGATCTGTTTCCGGAAGCCGTCGAGGTCATTCCCATTCATAAAGTACCAATCGCTCACCTCCGCGCCGTTCTTTCTGGCATCATCGCTGTTTCCACCCTGGAAAATCTCTGGGTGAGGTTTTTGGATGGGTTTGGGGCTAAGCTGGTAGTCCCGGAATTGGTAGAAGTCACCTGCGAAAGTGAATCCCTCGCCTTGAGGCGCGGCCCAAATACCCCTGAGGCAACGAATAAACTCATTGGAGCGCCTGTAGCGCTCTCCATGTTCGAGCCACCATTGGCCAATAGAGGTAAACTCTCCCTTGAACCAACCACTGACGACATTAACGGCAATGCGACCTTTGGAGTAATGGTCGATGCTCGCAATCTGCTTGGCCGCCACAGCCGGGTTCCAGGGGCCGGGGAGCAGCGCCGCGATGACCTTTAGTTTCTCAGTCCTGGATAAGATAGCTTGCGAGAAGGACACGGACTCGTGTTGGTTGGCCGCTCCATACGACGCCGTGAAGCGGATCTGCGTTAACGCGTACTCGAAACCAACTTTTTCCGCCGTACGCGCATAGCGGAGGTTTGACTCTAGGTCCCAGTTGGTGCGCTGGGGTATTTTGCTGATGACTAGTCCCCCAGAGACATTGGGCACCCAGTATCTAGCAGAATATGTTAGTGCGATGCAATACAAGAGGCATGGATATGACGCATACGCAAATAGTAACCGATCCGGGTCATTGCTCAGTGTTAAGGTCGTTGTAGACATGCTACGTCTATGTTCGGCCAAAACTGATAATGCTGGAATGGAAGGATGTCGTAAGGTTATTATATCGGTTAATTTACGTGCTGGTGTTGATATACTACTAGTCTTTTTACAATATTTGAAAATATCACAAAAGGCGTGGGGGAGAAGTTATAAACGTAGTATATTTGGGTAAGAGCTTGTGGAAAATAAGGACTATCTTTACAGCTCAGGCTAAGCTTTCCCTCCTTGGCTCGACTGATGGTGTGATTAAGCCCCGCAATTGCCTACGCCCTAATAAATACAGTTAACTTTATATCTAGTTCAACATTTGCAAGCACGCCATATTCGGACAACATATCCGTAGTTGGAGAGTCGAATAACGCGATCCTAAATTCATAACTTGAAACGTGTCTAAGTTTCGGCAGTTAAGGTAGTGGCGTCATTACCCTCGACTCCATTATATCTAATTAAATATGTTTTGAGTAGTCCTGTCGATCAAATGACACGATACGCTAACGGTATTTCGTCACCATTTCCGGCTCTTCCGGCCAATCCGGTGCCCGAGATGTAACAGAATTGATTATGTGTGGTTATGGATCGTGGTTCTGGAAACTGGGACCGGGGCAGGATGTCCGCAGGAACTCCTACCTTCTGTCACAGTCAACGTATTGTGACGCCTTTTCGAGCGATAGTGTAAATCGATACGAGTAAACAGGATGTAGTCACCCTTCCTCTTACACCTCTTTCCTCCCTTGCTACTTGTTCTCCGTTAGATATAAAGCGCGAACTATGAATATGGTTCCAGCTTTTGCATTGCCGGAGTATTTTATCTTGTGATGCTACACTTGTATCTTGTCAAACTTGAAACCAGAGAGCTAATTTCCTTACAAGTCAGCGATCGCGAAATTTCTAAATAGCTTAGGTTACTGTGACAGGCCACACTTGTCTCTAGCAACATTTATCCCTATTATCAACGCACTGCAACCATGTCGGATATTTCCAAGTCTATAACCCAAGACAATGCCACAGGCTTCTCGACGAACACCGAAACCGTTAGGATGAAGGACATCAGCAGTGGTTTGATCACATCAACCGATCTTGAGAGACAGGCTGGTCCCAACCCCTATGCGTTCGGCTCGGGAACACCACCCAAGAGCCTTGGAGCAGGAGTGAGCATCATGTCCTTGTTATAATCGTTTAATCACATAATAATATTTTGGGAATAGACATCTTTGCCTATCGGCGTTTTTGCGACGACCCTAACTACCCTTTCGATGAGCCTAATGGAGTGGCGCGGGGTTACTATAACTAACGTGTTCATCGCCAACTTTTTTTCGCGGCTGCCTTCGGGATGCTTATCACGGCCCAATGGGAACTTGTAGTCGGTAACGGCTTCTCTTATTCGGTCTTCAGCGCATTCGGTATGTCTTCCTCGCAAACCCTTTAAATGTCAAGGTCTAACTCGGGAAGGTTTGTTTTATGCCGGCTACGGCGCGATTATTACGCCTGCGTTCGGTGTTAGCCAGGCATACGGAGACGATAAATCACAACTCAACAACGCCCTGGGATTCTATATCATGAGTGGGTGTCCACCTCGAATCCACATTTGCTTATATATTAACTATGTGTATATAGTGTGGACGATCTTCGTATTGGCCTTCCTTGTCGCTTCTCTTCCAACGAATCTAGTATATATTGGAATTTTCTTCGCGGTTGAGCTAGGTTTCCTCTTGATAGCAGCGAGTTATTTTGCTGCCGCAGACGGGAAATTTGACATCTCGATCGGCTTAAAGAAGGCTGGTGGAGTATTTTGCTTCCTCGCTGGGCTGCTTGGCTGGTAAGTTAGGATTTCAATATTGAACCTACCACGACTAAGACTAACTGTAGTGGTATTTAGGTACTTAACTTTCGCGCTGTTGCTTTTAGACTCTATCGTGGAGCTGCCATTAGGTAACACTTCTAGGTATTTCGCCAAGACGGTAAAGAACGCTTAGCCTAGGGTGTGTTAACTTGATAATACTTCAACAAATAAATACCTACAACTCGGAGATTTGGGGCTAATGTTTCTAGGTATTGTGCTAGAAACAAAATATCAGTAGAAGTAAGAGAAATGTTCTACCTCGGCGATTTAGCCATATTATATCTTTTCGCGTGTTATTTTGCTACATAAAGAGTGCACGTCCTTATATATTACATTCTATATAATGTACGTATTTACTTCTTGAAAGATACCTACAATGCAATAAACCTACTCGTAGCTATCTCTTCAAGTTCATTCTACTTGAGTCATTGCAAATATGTATTAGGTTTTTGAATTTTACAGTTAATCCAAACGATGATCTCGTTCCGCTATTAAAAAACGACTGTGGTTTGCTATTACTTAATGTGAAAGGAAATGAATTCAAGACTTGACCAATCATTGATATGATGTTGCAGATAAGAATTATATTAACTGTCACATTCGTTATCTTTTCTCCGTGGAACGTTGCATTGGTTTACCGTACCTAACCCCCTCTTTGACGATGTCGCCATCGGCAGCCGGAGCACGCACTCAGAGCTAACCCAATCCCCAAACGCTAGAATGGAATTCTGTCTAGGCTTTTTAGGCAAACATGAGCTAATGCGAGTCGAGAAGTATACCTACGTGTACACCATATCGATGGCAGGCCGTGTGAATCTACTGCGGCGGTTTGGAATGACGAATTCAACGCCGCGGACGCCGACGGGAAGAGATATATGTACATGGAACGTGGGTGAGAATGACTGGTGAAACGTCATAAGTCACCTAAAGCACGCAAGACTTAGGTTCATAGACACAAATGTCTATTTACCTACTTGTTTTGTACAAATATAGCTGCATAGCTTACTCCGAATTGTGAGGCGAATTTCGTAGCGGTAGTATATTGATATTACGGCAGAAACTCCCACAATTGAGTCGCCAAATTTAGTTTCCTTCGTACTATTTACCCATCATGGGAAGCGAAGGGACGCCACATCCTAGCACGGACCCAACTGTTTACAAGCAATACGAGTCGCAATGGAACTATCTGCCATCTGACGAAGAAGGATGGGTAAAACGAGCCCAGGAAGTCGCAGCTGTACTGGCCCAAGATGCCGCCGCGCGAGAGCGTGAAAACAAGTCGCCCCGAGCTGAGGTAGCCTTACTAAAGCACTCAGGTCTCCTCAAGGTCCTGGGGGCTACAAAGTATGGTGGCGGTGGCCAGCCGTGGAGCGTAGGGTACAAGACAATCCGTGAAGTTGCCAAAGCAGATGGGTGTGAACATCTTTATTTTCCACGAGTGTATAACAAATACTAACGTAACAACAGGTCGCTTGGAATGCTTCTCGGTTACCACTTGCTCTGGTCCACAACTGCCAATGTGGTCGGCTCACTAGAACAGGCGGATCGGATTCAGGAGTGGCTTATTACTAATAACTACTTCGTGGGAGGAGCCGTTAACCCACGCGACTCGGATTTGAAGATCATATCACAGGGCAGTAATATCGTTTTCTCCGGCTTCAAGAATTTCAATACCGGTGGAGTAGTTTCCGATGTCACTGTGCTCGAGGGCATACTTGACGGAACAGAGGACCATATATTCGCTCTCGTACCAACGGATCAGCCTGGAATCCGATTCAGGCACAACTGGGATAATATCGGCCTTCGCCTGACCGAGTCGGGGTCTGTTAACATTCAAAATGTGACGGCACCTTGGACGGATGCGCTGGGATGGGACCCAGTGAGCAAAAGACCTGATCCCGCTGTGCTCAGCATCCCCTTTGCTACTCTTCTCCTTCCGACGTAAGTGCATCGCGGTACAGTCTGACTTTTCATGCGCGAAATCTAATACTTTTTCAGCATACAACTGGTGTTTAGTAATTTCTATCTCGGAATTGCTCTGGGTGCATTGGACTTCGCGACCAAATACACCGCCACCAGCACTCGCGCATGGCCATTTGGAGGCGACGTGAGTTAAAGCCTCCGGAATACACAACCCTAATTGATTAGATATTAACTTGGTCAATAGAACAAAGAGTCCCCAACGGAGGAGTTCTATATTCTGGCGGCATATGGCAACTACCTGGCGCATCTAAGAGCTGCAACCACGCTCGCAGACAAGTCTGGGCAGGAAGCCGACTTTGTGTACGAAAAATACAGCGGCCACAACCGTAAGGATTTTACTGCGCGCCAGCGCGGCGAATTTGCAGAATGGGTTGCTAGTGTGAAGGTAGTGGCCACAGACACGGGTCTTCGGGTTACGGGAGGCGTGTTTGAGTTAACGGGATCTAGGGCGACGGCGACTAAGTTGGGACTAGACCGTTTCTGGCGAGATATTCGCACTCATACATTGCACGATCCTGTCGCCTATAAGAATAGGGAGCTAGGGAGGTATGTTTTAATAGGTGAGGTGCCAGAACCTACATGGTATACTTGAGTACATAGTTGGCATTTCTTTATTAATTTGCAGCTGCTAGTATAAATTCAATTATTGTACTTGGTTTTCAAATGTTATACCGGGTTAGTAATTTATTTAGTACAATTTGGTGAGTATATTTAGCTACCACATAATAGTTATTGAACTGAAAGGAATCTGTTCGATTCATGAGTTTATTTAACTAGGCAAAGTAAATAAATTGAATTTATTTACAGTATTCTTGAAATGGACAACTTTTGGTCCGAAATTTAAGAATTTACGTTCGTTCTTATTAGCTTATTAATGTAATCGAAAATATTCCTTCTATATATTTCACTTCGATTACATCATTGTCACCGAAATATCCCTTTATTTCAACGTCCTATTTTAAATACCATGCCTGTAGTACTTTGATTGTTAAATTAATTAAAATGCAAGAATATAAAGATAATTACAAATTAAAGATCTAAAAGTATAGACCTTTTGATGCAGGGGTTTTACATCATTGACAGAATCCTGATTGCATTAATAACCAACGATTACTTATCAAAAATCAGCGTTCGCTAACTACATCTAGTAAAATGTATAATCTGCTAAGCTTAGAATTGTGCTGCTTCACATTGTCAATTAACTTCATGAACTACGCAGATTCGATATATAAGTAAACTAACCAGGGTGAATTATTCAAATAGATATGTGTGTGTTTATGTGTGTGTATAAACACATGTTTTCGTTGCAAGTCCTCCGGTCCATGTTTAGGCTTCGGTGAAAAGGCGCAAAGTTCCTCCATCGTATTGTTCTCCTTCACAAATAACTTAGTTAAGGAATATAGCACTTAGTATTGAGTCGTCCCGTAACTCCAAGTCGACGTGAAATAGGAGCTCTGAAGTAGATAGGTTATTGAACCCCTCTCTCTCGACCAAGTTGCTGGCTACGCATGCCATATAGCTATGAACAACCAGAAACGTAGTTAATCGTTGTCAAGCATCCGTCGCCCCAATGCTTGGAGCCGCACTTTTTGTAGCCGTTGTTGCGGATGTCCTGGTAGTCCCACCACATATCGTTGCCCGTCCGGGCGCAGTTCTTGTCGCCTTGGATAAAGACTCCACAGCCATAGCCAATGGAGATTTCGCTACAGGCTCCGCTTGAGGGGCGTCCACTTCTAGGTTGGGGGGACGAGAGTATCAGTACACGTTAAGAAATAGAGAGAGGGGAGGAGAGTAGGGGGCGTGGGGGCTATAAGTTTGATTATTCACATACCCAGGAGCACCGTAGTTGACATCGTTGTTACGGATCAACTTGTTGTTGACGGCATCATCGCAGAACTTGACCTGGAGGCTCTGGCACATACTGCTGCCCTTGCAGTCGTAGGTGTCGAGAGCCTCTAGCACGCCGCGGGGCACAGGCGATGTGTCCATGGGGTAGACGTCGGCAGACTCGACCGGGATGGCACTGCCCATTGCACCAATCCCGAGGGCGACGATAAGGATAATGTTGGACAGCATTATGGACTGGTATTGAGGTTGAGATTCCAAGAAGAATTCGGGAGGAAATCCTGGGAGCGTAAAAAGACGCACGAGGAACTATTGAGATGACTGACGACCACTCTCTTCTTATAGAGGTGCTGTCTAAAGTACTATTGAACATTAGAACATTTGTTCTTGGCAATAGATCTCTTCTACCTGATTCTAGACGCCTGCGTATGTCTATCGTGGTGGTTATAGCCCCACGCTATAGTTTGTTCAGTTTAGCCTGTTGTACCCGGTGCATCCTTGGACTGATCTAGATCAGCTCAATCAGGGAAGTTGTCCTGAATGGGCAACTCTTGAAACCCCAAATACCGCGGCCTTGCTCAAGATGGAAGTAGCGAACATGATGATGAGGGCTTCAGGGAGAAAAGGGGACTTGTTTGCGTGAGGAGAGAACAAGGTGAATCGCGTGGCCTGGTGCTAGAGGTGATTATCCAAAACCGACGAGGGTGGGAATGATATAGGGGTTCCTCGTGCCCAACCCCTCCCACGGTGCCGGTTCATGTTAATGGTGCGAGTTGCCTCGCGATACTTCATCGCCTACGGCGGTAAACATGCCGTGCTTATCCAACCTGCTCGCTTAGCACTCGGTTTAGGACTAATGTCGAGGAATTGCCTAAATCCACTTGTAGAACGCCAACTTAATTGTTCCTAGGGAATGTTACGGTGGTGAGGGCGATAGGACTCCTACAAGATTAATATTGGATGCCTAGTATACCACCTGCCTCTTCCGCTTTACTGCTTACCGTATTGGCCTGGATACTACTATTTGAATGGTCCGGGCAGAATAGCCGCAATACTACATTGGCAGGAGAGGCAAGCCATGCTGATGATTCGTCAGTGTGGGGTGGTATTGTGCGATTATCAATATTACGCAGGTCAGAGCTACCTAAGCGAATGTATAATAATTTAATTGCTCACTGCAGGGCCGATAGAATCTTCTCTTTCAGGTAATCCTTCCGTTTCTGGATCTGGGAAGCTCATATACGCCTTTGGGCCGTCTTGGCGTAAGATTTGTTGTAGACATGCAGTGTCCTTTTGGATCAGAGATTCATGTTGTAGCAAATTATCCTGTGCCACGCCTCAGCCACAAGGGCGCATCTAACGGGACCCACCCATCTCCTTTGTACTTAACACCTCAATTAGCTAGATACTATTCTTAATAGATCATCGCACTTTATGCTACTATATACGCTTTCTATTGCTATAGTTATAAGCCCGGCGCTATACTACTAAGTATCTTAATCTATTAGAAAAGCTCTAATTAGCACTCCGTTACGTATAGAAAGCGGTATTTCTACCTTTTATTGAAAATTCCTATTAAACCCGTCTAAAAACACTCTATCGATTATCTCGAACTCTCTTAGGAGCGACTTCTATTATAACTAAATCTATTATAAAGCTCCTAAAGGTTAAACTCCTTATAAAGCACGACTAGCTAGCCTAGCTAGAAGCGCTCGAAAACAGTGTAAAGAATCGCGTATATTAGGAATACGTTAACCCTGATTTAGAGGTAAAAAATATTATTAAGGAGAAGCTATTACCTCCTAACTTAGAAGATATCGAAGACGAGCTTATTTCGAAGGCCTAGAGAGTCGCCGACGCTAATATTATAGTATCTCGAGCCTGGGATGCTATAGATATAGTAACTAGAGGAGCGGCACTAATCCGGCGTATTATCCCTATAATTACTAAAGAAAGCATCTAAAAGCTGCTCTTACTCGTAATTAATTAATATAACTCTACTAAACGCGACTAGGCTAATATAAGGGATAATATAGCTCTTCTAAGCGACTAGATTATATCTATAGTCTAGCCCGACTACCTCTCCTCTATTAATAGACTTCTAAGGGAGAAGGGGAAACCTATAACGCTTTAGAATATTGTTAGGGAGCTTCGCGGTTAGTTCGTACCCTCTAAGATAATACTCGTCGAGCACGCGTAGTAGCGCTACTAGGATATCCTCTTAAACGCCGGAAAGAGCGGTATAAATCCTATCGTATAGTACGCGTAGTAAATAGCGGCCTATAGTAATAGTATAACTTATTATATCCCTATTTTATATAGCTAGATAGCTACTAAGGAGTTCCTAAAGGCAGTTTAAAAGCGCTTCGCTCTAGACTAGGGAAGGAATTAATTAGACGCGTATATTATAGCGGAGATTTCTAGCGGGACGCCTCTTACGTTAGATTAGGTAAGCTCTATTTTTCTAGAGCGTATTAATTAGAAAGGCTACTAAAGTAGTAAAAACTAGTCTTTTATAATACTTAGCAATTAGGGTGAAACTTATAAAACTAAGAACGGTATATCTAAATAGAGTTAGAAGGCTCCCCCGGGGAGCTAATCTGCCCGTATAGCCGTAATTATAAGTAGGCTTTAACCGAGTATAAAACGCTTAAAATAGCCCTTACAGGCTCTGCTAAGCCTAGCTTTAGCTATAAGCCGCGCCCTTTATTACTCGAAAAGATAAAGGCGGTCCGGAAGACGATTAGGGAGAGCAAGTATAACGCTCTACGAAACACTCTAAAGAAGAAGGGGTAAATCGACACGAAGGAAGGAGGGAGCCTCCTAAAGAAGTTCTCGTACATAGTAATCTTATTAGAGCTATTTAATATAAAGCCCTCCTTCTATATATCGGTTATTACCTCGACCGGTCTTTATAATCTCTCCTAATCGACCCTTATTAATAACTGCGGTTCCTCGTATCTAGTAAATAGCGTTAACCTGCTTATCCCTAGATTATTCGTAAAAGCTTATACTATAGACGTAGTTAAGGCTAGAATAGCATTATTCCAGATTAAGGGATATAGGAAAAGGATTATTAAGAACGCGTTATTAGGCGTTAATAGAATATCTAAAGATCTAGAGCTAAAAAGAGTCTCGGTAATAGAAGGATTCTATATAAATATTATTTTAGAAGCGCTCCTACTAGGTACCGGTATCTAGTACTACGGTAAGGACTATACGCTAAGATTCGGAGATCTTAAGAATAGCGTTATACTGCGTACTTTAAAGAGAGAGGGCAACCTAGTTTTCTTAGAATATAAGCCTCTTTACTCCTTATACCCTAACGTATCTTAAATACTCCCTAGAAGTAATTCCGTAATTATAAGCTTATTCGCAAGTATTAGAAGACCGCTTATAGGTAGTAAACCCCCGGGAAGGGTATATTAAAGAAAGGACTTAGAAGACCTCTAATATACTAGAGTAGGATACCTAGGTCTAGAGGCGCTAAGGGCGCTCGTATAAAGTACTAGAAATATTAAAATTATCGGAACGCTAATACGGAAATATAAGCACTGCTCCGTAACCTACGCTATACGCGTTATCTTAAGATATCCGACTAAAAGGGCGCCTCGCCCCTTCTTTCGGGTACTCTAGGACCTATTCGATATACCTAAGGGCTATAACGGGACAAGCTAGCTATTAGTATTAAAGGATAACTATAGTAGTAAGCTCTAGTTATTCGCGCTTATCTATAAGTCTTATATAGAGATCTTTAGAATATTAAAGTCGTTCGAGAGGCACGTTTAGCAGCGCTATAGACTTTATATCTGCGCCTTTAAATATAATAGCGAGAAGGCTATAATTACTATCTAAGGAAGTACCGAATATTAGCGCTAGACCGCCGAGGAAGGTATCTAGCTAGAAGTAGTACCTCTATATACCTATAAACTAAACGGAGGATAAGAGAGAGCAGGTTAAGAGATAATTATAAAAGCGCTAAAGATACGCCTTATAGCAAACCTTCCTAAAGCGCTCTAGCTAGAGGTAACGTTAACCGCGACGAGACTCTATAATATAAGTCTATCGTATACCTAGAAGCTTCGCAGCCCTAATAAGGTACTCGACGCTTAGTTCTCTCTCTACTTTAGATAGTATAACCTAGTTTAGGCGCGCGTAGCGTATATAGATTTACGGCCTAACTAGAGCGGAGTATATATATTCGGCTGCCGCGTATATACTCTGTTTTAAGACAGAGCAGCTAGATAGGACCGTAGATACTATAAAGTATATCTACGGGGGTATATCGGTTATCTAGTAGGCTATAAAGCTACTAATATTTACCGTATATAGCTGCCTAAGCAGAGCAGGGTTATTATAACACGTAACGTTATATTCGACGAGGAGCTCTACTATAAATCTAACGACTAAAAGGAGCCGATTATCGAGTATAAGATAATCGAAATCCTAGAGGCGATAATAGAGAGTATCCTACTATATAAGGCCGGCTTTACCCGAGAGTTAATAGCTCGCTAGGAGGAGCTAGATAAACTTACTAGTCCTAAAGATTATCCTATAGGGTCTATAGGCCTCGGCTAGGTAGACCTAGGGGGTGCGCTGCTAATAACCGAGCCTATCGATAAGGACTCGGGGGTAAATAGCGTATCTAAAGCGCTATTAGGAGTTCATAAAACTAATAGCACGGATATAATAATAGGACTCCTTACGCCAGGCCGTACACCTACATTTAAGAGCATCTTAGGCGTAGAGGATATACCGCCGTTACTAAAGGGAGTAGAAGGGGAGGGCTCTCCTAATACGCCTACTAGAGCGGATAGGGATTATAAATAATCCTAACTAATACCTAGAATAATTCTAGACACAATTAAGGTAGCGACGGCTACCGATACCGAGTATATCGAGGCACCTTTAGATCGCTCTAAGACGACGTCCTAGTAGTAGGAGGTACCTTAACTAATTAATCCTACCCCGAGCGTACCTAACCCCGTACGCCGGAGCGTAAGGATTAGAGAAAGGTACGAGAGAAGCGCAAACTTCGCCTTATAGATTATAGATACGTTATTATTAACACTCCTATATAGCGATATAGAAATCGCGGTGTAGGAGGACAGATTATTTTAAGGCTTCCTCTATACCTTCCTCCTAGACGAATATATCCTCTATTACGGGGATAAAGAATATAATATAATATATACCGCGCTTTTAAAAGTATATACGAAATAAAAAGTAGTATCCGACTAGACCTTAGTAAATATACTCGACCTAGCCCCTCTACCGAAGTTATAGGGTAAGCTCGCTACTTATCCTAATCGTAACGGATATATAGAGGCGACCTAAGTCGAAATTAATACGCTCTAGAAACTAGTAGTATAGGAGGTTATCGACTATAATCCTAAGATAAAGCTATTACCCTTAAAATAGGTCTTTAGTAATAAACACGATAAAAATAATCTCCTTATATAATTTAAGGCGCGTATTTATATCTATAGAGATAAGTAGCTAATTAACTTACTCGTAAGTACTTACGCGGTAACGCTCGCGTTAAGGTTATTTAGGATTATAATAGCGCTTATCGCGTACTTCGACCTAGAGTATAACTCTTACGATATAGTAAACGCGTTCTTTAATACGTTATTCTCGGAAGACTCTAACCCGGTCTACTACAAGCTACTTTAGGGATACTAGTAAGTAGGAAAGTATCTCTAATTAGGTAGAGCTCTCTATAGGCTCCGAGAATCGCTATTACTCTAGTTTAAGGACTTCTCTAGAATACTCTAGAAGCTTAGGCTAAGCGGCTTAAATAAGGAGCTATACTTATTTTATAACCTAAAACGAATAATCTTTATAATCTTCTATATAGACGACTTTTTAGTTTATTACTATAAGAAAGATTAGTAAGAAGCAGATAAGCTAATACGCGGTATTAAAGCCGTATATTAACTAAAGGACTAAGGCCCTACGACCTACTATCTAGGTATACGGATTACGAGAGACCGAGTAGCTAAGAAGCTCTAGCTAAGCTATAACGGTTACCTCGAGAAAGCTATAAAGCGCTTTAGATTATAGGAGAGTAGTACACCTACTATACCTCTCCTATAGATAGAGCTTATTAAGAACTCTAGGATCGCGTCTAAATAGTAAATCAAGTTATACTAAAAGCGAATCGGAACGATCCTCTATAGCGCGATTATAACGCGACTAGATCTAGTATTTATATACTTAGAGCTCTCTAAATTCCTTACTAATCTAAGTTAGGCGTATATAGACGTAGCTAACTAGTGCCTCCGGTACGTATATAGTATAAGGTTTATTATACTATACTACGGAGCGTATAAGAAAGGCGCGTAGGTACTCGTAATCTTAAGCGACGCCTTATTTATAGACGACGAGGAAACTCGGAGATTATCTTAAGGCTACCTTATCTAACTATTTAGAGGACTAGTAGTTTAGCGAGTAGCGCGGCAAGATACTATTACGACCTTAATAACCGAGGCAGAGCTCCTAGCGCTAAGCTAGACTACTAAAGAAATAGTAGCGTTAAAACGACTCTTCGATAATATCTAACTCTATCTAGAAGTCCTATTTATAATAGTATACGATAATTAGTAGACTATCCGCCTAGTTATAGGCGCAAATAAGAGGATTTCTACTAAGCTAAAACACGTAGATATCTATAACCTCTAGCTGCGCTAGGAATACTAAAAAGGAGCATTTAAAGTCTTCTACCTAGCTACTAAGGATATGCCGTCTAACGGACTAACAAAGAATCTTCCCCGCGGGAAGTTCAAGTATTTTAGGTTACTTCTAAATCTTTAAAATATTCGTTAATTAATTATAAATAGCGAAGTAGAGGATATATAAAAGTATTTATTTATTAGGAAGCTCGTAAGAGCCTCCTAGCTACGCTATCTAAACCTAGGACGCGTAAAATATTAAGAACTAGGGCGCTCGTAAGAGTAGCCTACCGGCGCGATCTAAGCCTAGATACGCAAAATAAGAATAAACTATCGAGAATAAGGGCGCCCGCGAGGGCAGCCTAATAGCGCGGTCTAATCTAGGGACGCGCGCGCGAAGCGTAATAACAAAACCGAATAAAATAATTATCTTAGGCCTTATCGAGGTCTATATTATCCTACTCCTCCTCTATAGGAGGGAGCTTCTTAGAACTGCCCGAGAGCTTCTTCTTATTGCCCGAAGGCTTCTTCTTAGTAGAAGAGAGCTTCTTAACGCTGCCCGAAGGCGTCTTCTTAGTACTAGGCGAAGGCGGAATAGGTTACTTAGAGACCTTAGGCTCGTACTCCTTACCCTTCTCTCCCGAATAGAGCTCGTGGTATTATCCTAGCTACTTAATTTCGAGTAGCGTACGAACGGTAGTATATAAAGCGCGTAGGCGAGCCTATCCTAACTTTAATTAGAGCTAACGTTAAGAGGGGTGAAATAAGCTACTTATAGGTATAGGAGGCTTAACTTAAAGCTTAGCTATTAAATAGCGAGCGGCGCGGCGAATAAGGCGGGGGACCTTATCGCAGCTACTAAAATATTAGAAACTCGCTTATAAAAACAGATTAAATGCGACTTATAAGTAGTTATATCTCGAGTAATCGAAATAACGAGCCGGACCGGCGGACTCGGGTCCTCGGAGGGATAGAGTATTAGTATAGGGGCTATAAGCGCGGGTAAGGGCAGAACGTACGTATCCTAAGTAAGGAGTACGGCGAGGCCCGCCCGGCGTAGTACTCTTCTAAGCCTTTATAATACTACCCTTAAGAGAGCGACGAGTACGGGACTAGCGGCGACGAGCGCGCTTTAAAAGGTTACGAGCCTTCGTAATTATAGTCTTATCCTTACTAAGATAATTCCTATTATCCTTAGAGAGCGGCTCGTTACTATCCTTATACTCGTCCTTATCCTCGTCCTTATCCTCGTCGTTATTATCGTTATCCTTACCCTTAAGGTCGATAACAAGCTCTAGAAGGATAGGCTTATCGGGCGGACCTCCGTTACTACCGTTGCTAGACGGCGCAGGCGGCGGAGGAGGCGTAGTAAGAGCGACTTTAGCTACTCTCTCGCGTTAGTAATATTCCTCTTAATACCACGCGAAGGACGATAGAGCTTACCGGATATATTATTATTATTACTAGTACTGCTAATATAGTTTAAACTGATATTTTATTAGAAATTAGTATTTAAACGTCGTATCTACGGTTACGGCTAAGGATATCTAGATTTCGAGGACTTACGGTCTAACTGCGTTAGTAGTCTAAAGAGAGGAAATTAGAAAAAGGACGGATAACTAACCTACGTGCGAGGTTATTAGGATATCGCAGACCCTCTATTAATAGTGCCTAAGGTGCTATTATTATAGGGCTAAGTATCTATTAACTAATTACGTCGCCGTTAGCGGTATTTAGACGTATATTTCACGATAGCTAGTATACGCGTTTACGGGATAAGAGCGTATACGGGCATTTATCGAGGGGCGCTAGAACAGCGCGAATAGCTATTTAACGAGGGGCGCTTAGGAAATATTACGAGAGTATATAGGGACTCTCGAGATGCTACTAAGGCGATAGTTGAACTTGATATCGACTTCACGATATACGCGCCAACTAGGGGGTGTGTAGCAAATTATCCTGTGCCACGCCTCAGCTATAAGGGCGTATCTAACGGGACCTACCCATCTCCTTTATACTTAACACCTCAATTAGCTAGATACTATTCTTAATAGATCATCGCACTTTATGCTACCACATACGCTTTCTATTGCCACACATGTTATACCCTGTAGAATCTCGGTGCTGAGAAGTTCAGGGTGGTGCAACTTGTTTGAAAACTTCCTATTGGCTCAGACCAGTCGGATGCAATATTATTAATTCCTCAGATTTCTTGGTTATTAGTTCGTCTTAAGCGAGCATACTGGTGCGACCAGCTCATGACTCCCTGTGAGAAGGCTGGAGAAGATGGAGCCTCACAGATTATAACATGTATACGGCCGAGCTCAGTTCTAGTTGCTCTACAGTCCCATATCTCTATGAATCTTGATTCTTAATTTAAGTCGATGAGGAAAATGTCGGCCAAGGCCATCACCGTGGTTGCCGGTCTCGTTGGAGTCACGGCCGGGCAATGGTTCAACCTGTTTCGGGATCCTGGTCGGTATCCTGCCGTTCCTGAGCATGCGCACCTAGTACGTAACTAGTATGAGATCAGAGAGGCCTTTCTATGGACGTTTATGCTGATCATGGTTCTCAGGCCAACCCTACCTACATGGTGGATAACCAACATAACTGGTTCAAAGCAGCTCCAGACAAAGGCAAGACCCTCATTACCATGGACCCTCTCTGCTGTTTTTTAACTTCAGACCACATCTAGGCAAGCAGAATGGAGCAACGTGGCTTGAGTCTGGCAGCTTCGAGAACTTTATGGAGAACAACGGTTCTCGACTTCGTAATGAGTCGTCGCCAGGGATGAGAATTAGGGCTACCGACTATTGGTTGATGACACTTGCGCCGAAAGGCGCTGTAAGTCCTCCCCTATTATTTCCTCTGCCGAATGGTCCACCTGCTGGTTGCTAATAGTACCTTGGTTCCGATAGCAACCAATTGCCGGACCTGACTACCCTTTCTTCCGTGATGTGACGGCAGAGCCCTACGGGGCTGACTCCAGTGGCACAATCGATGCCACGGAAGCCATCAATGCCGCCATCGAGGACGGCAGCCGCTGCGGCATGAATTGCGGTAATACCTTTGCCCAGGGCGCCATCATTTACTTCCCGTCGGGAACGTACAAAATCTGCCGGCCTGTGGTACAGCTGTACTATACGCAGTTTATTGGTGATCCGCATAACCCCCCTATTATCCAAGGATGTGATGAGTTTGAAGGTATTGCCTTATTTGACGTGGACCCCTATATCCCCGGGGGTAATGGAAACAACTGGTATATCAACCAGAACCAGTTCTTCCGCCAGATCCGCAACTTCGTCTTCGACATGACCAAGATACCCCTTGCGACGAACGACAACGACCAGCCCCTCGTGCCGACAGGCATCCACTGGCAAGTCTCGCAGGCGTGCTCACTCCAGAATTTGCGTTTCGACATGCCCAAGTCGAGCGGGGACGACGACGAAGTCACGCACGTTGGCATCTTCATGGAGAATGGCAGCGGTGGCTTCGTGTCGGACCTTGTGTTCAATGGCGGAAACATCGGATGGCGTGCCGGTACGATGGCAGATCCCCCGAGCCTGTACTGCTGCTGAATTTACTAACCCGCCGTATTTTAGGCTCGCAACAGTACACTGCTATCAACTTGAAGTTCAACGACTGCCTGACCGCTGTGCAAATGGTGTGGGACTGGGGCTTCAACGTAAGGAACTTTGGACAGAACCATCGATTTACCACGCATAAAGAACAGCAGCTGACCGAGGTGCTTCTTCACAGTGGCAACGCGTGGAGATCGACGGGGGAGCCATCGCCTTCAACATAAGTGGTCGTGGTGGGGATACGGGCCAGGGAATCGGCGCTGTATCCATCATAGGTACGCAATAGACCGAGGAGAATATCTATCCTACTATACGGACCGAAACTCACGATGGTGCCCAACAGATTCCAAAATTTCCAACGTGCCCATCGGGATTTTGACAAACTCTTGAACGGACGGCAGCCCTAACATTGTTCTCGACAACCTCGAGCTGAGCAACGTGGAAACCACCGTCCAGGACGACGCTGGAAAGATCCTGCTCGGCTCGTCGGGCCACATCGATCTGTGGGCCACAGGAAAGCGGTACAATGGCTCCAAGGGGGAGTCCATGTCGGGCCCGGTCGAAGCGCCCCCCAAGGGATCTCGCCTGCTGGACAGCAGCGGCAAGCTGTTCTACCGCTCGCGACCGCAGTATGAAGACTCGGGAGCCGACGAGTTCATGGTTGCGAGCGAACACGGCTGCCACAACGATGTCACGGGTGACAATGCCGACGCCATCAACTCGTTTCTGCTCCAAGCACGGGACGCAGGGAAGATTGCGTATTTTCCTGCTGGCATCTATAGGCAAGTCTTCTTCGTCACAGCGACGGACGTACAATTGCTCATCCCACATACTTAGAGTTGGAAGTACTGTGGTTATCCCCACTGGATCCAGGGTGGTCGGCGCATCATGGTCGCAAATCCAAGGCGGCAGCACGTTCTTCGGCGACATATACAACCCCAAGGTTGTGGTCCAGGTGGGAAGCCGAGGCGACGTAGGCACGATGGAGATTTCCCACATGATGTTCAACGTGCAAGGAGCAACAGCGGGCGCTATTGTTCTCGAATGGAACGTCCATGAGAGCAGCCAAGGCTCTGGTGCGTCATGATCAACACCGTCTATTGATCTCGATCGAATGCTGATCCGTACCACCGGGATTATAGCTGCGATGTGGGATTCACATGTCAGAGGTAAGAATCCCCGGGTGGATAGCATCTCCCCCTCCCTCGTCTTGCTGACTATCGTGCTACAGTCGGTGGCGCTACGGGTTCCGATCTGGACATCGCCACATGTCCCAAGTTCGGATTTAGCGACAGCTGTATCTGCGCCTCACTACTCTTCCATGTGACCAAGCAAGCGTCGGGATACTTTGAGAATGTCTGGATATGGCTTGCGGACCAGTACGTATCCTGACCATCCTGTCGTTTGTTTCCACCCAGTACTTGGCTGACACGATCCGCAAAATAGCGACAACGATGCGAGTGTGTACGATAGCCCCGACAAGGTAGCCAACCAGATCAGCCTGTACGCCGCTCGAGGAACCTTGATCGAGTCTGAGGGGCCGTCCTGGTTCTACGGCACCGGCTCGGAGCACGCTGTGATGTACCAATACCAGCTATACGGCGCCAAAGATGTGAGTGCTAACGACTTGAAATATGCTGCCTTGGATGTCTAACGATCTGTGCCTTTCCCTAGATCTACCTCGGTCACATCTAGAGTGAGACTCCATATTACCGGCCGGTGCCGATTTCTCCCAGCCCTTTTGATGTTGGGAAGAGCTTTCCAGGCGATCCGTCCTTTGCTCAGTGCGACACGGATGGTTGCGTAGCTGCCTGGGGCCTGCGAATTATCAATTCCGAGAGCATTACGTTACACAGCGCTGGGTACGTGAAGTTGAACTCCACCTAGAGCTACGGGAGGGGATATGCTGATAGGTTGTTCTCAGATTGTACTCTTTCTTCCAGGAATACTACCAGGACTGTATCGACACGTTCAACTGCCAGGAACGCATATGTGAGGTCAAAGGCAGCAAGGACGTCGTGCTGTTTAATGTCTTCACCATTGGTACCGTTGAAGTCGATACCGGCATCAAGTATGTCCCCATGACCAAGGGATTGATGAAGATGACGATGAATGAGTGGGAGCCAAGCTGACACGTTGTGCGCAGTGGTGATTTCATTCCACAGGACGAGAACCAGAGGTTCGTTTATTCCGTTCCCCTACCACGAGAAAGCTTGAAACTGATCGAGATGTATTTTCAGCGGCTTCACCACTGAAATCAGTGTATGGGTACCGACAGAAGGTGACGAAGACCGCAATGTTGTCTACGTCGGGATGGAGGTCTTTAGCACGCCATCCGTTACTTGTTCTCCCGTACGTCCCCGACTTAGTCACCCCAGATTCCATGCAGAGAAGACGTTGACATGAAGAAAATGCAGCCATGTGTCCTGGTGTTTCCCACAAAGTCGCTTGACAGTCCAACGACGATTGCTCCCGGCGAGTACATCACCCCGATAGAGTACGGCCACCAGGGGACAACGACAGTAGGCACCGTTGTGGTCACGACCTTCTTCACAACAACCGTCACAGTCACTATCGATATCCCACATGTAGTAACAGACAGGATCCCATTTTCCAACGTCGACGTCAGTCGAGGTCAGAAAAGTTCTCCCATCGTCCTGAACCCCAGCATCAATCTTCCACCCGTTGGAATCCCAGTGTCGGACGGCCAAGGTGGCACTACCACGCGTACGATCATCCTTCCTCCATGGCCCGATATCACGAGAGGGCCTCCCGATGGCCCGGGATGGGGTAATGATCCATCAAAGACTCAGCCTGACAGCGGAATCGCGAATGTGTACCACACGTCGTTCCAGACAACCATCACCGCCACCGGCCCTACTGTGACCACCATCTCCTTCCCCGCTACCGTCAGTCCCATCACCGTCCACTGCCCGCCCGACTCCGAGCTCGTATTCGCTACACCCAAAACGACCATTATCAAGTACTGCGAGGCGCTAACGTCCTGGACCTTTGCGTTCTCGTGCCCGGGAACCAGGATTGTGACGTTCCTGGGGCCTTCTGCCGCCGTCTTGACCGCCGATTGCACGCTCTCGACCCTCCTCGGCACGGCAAGGCCGCCCGATCCAACGGACGATCCAACGCCCGGTCCGCCGGTGACGTCGCCGCCAACGACGACGGTAAAGCATCCTTCATCCCTTCCGAGACCCTAGGCGTGGAACGTATCATTAGCTAACATCCCGCCCTCTTGCCAATATAGACGACCACGGATCTACTGCCCGTATTTCTCAATTGGCCCACAGGCGCGAGTCTCGAACCCATCACGACATCTGTGTCTGATCATCCAGAGCCAACGGGCGGCGTCGTTATCTCTCCCTGTCGGCTCTGGTTCTTCTTCGTATGTTAAATCCCCCTCCCCCAACCCCTAGCAGCCTCTATCCTATCTCTAACCGGGTAACTGTAGTTTTGCATTTCTAGGGATGATATCAAAATAGGGGGCTGGCGATGGATCTTGCCTCCGGGCATCTATCCGTACGCTTACCTCTCCCTTCCTCGTCCCCTAGCTATCGTACTGACTGACCAATTTTCAGTGGGCCACCTCCGCCTGAATTCATCAAGTTCCCCACGGGCTGGGGGGTGAAAGGGACGCTTCCCCCGTGGCCCAAAATCACGTTGGTTTCCGCATTCCCTTGTTCTTTAACGTCGTAAGAGGAAAACACTGACGCATTCATTAGTATCGGACTTGACGGTATCCTCACCTACCCGGAAGAGCCCTCGTCCAGCTGCACCACTAAGACAGCCTCGATCTGCTCCACCACCACCACCATCTCCGTCTCCGTCACATCGGGCCCGACGAGGACAGCCACCACTACCGCCACGGTTACTACGTCCCAATGCGAGACGGTGACGGGGTGTTCCGTGTCAGACTCAGAAACCGCCATTGCCACATCCACCACCACGACCGGCTCCTGCGCCATACCGACTGAGGCGCTTCAACGACGCCAGCTACTACCAGGGACCGGAAACAGCGACTGCGGCTCACACGCCTACGTTTATCCCAATAACCCCGATGACGTCGGCGAGATACCGGCATTGCTTAAGGACTACCAGAAGACGTTGGTCATCTACGGGGATAACGTCATGGGTATCAGTCTGTATTGGGTGCCGAACCTCGATAACGGCACCATGGCGGCATTGGAAGACTCAGTATAATTTCTTTTTGTCCTCATTCCTTCGAAATTTCTCTTTTTATTTGACCGTTTCTCTATTTTCTCTTTCGTGGTTCTCCTGACGCTAACATATAGCCAACTAGCCCGACGTGTTCTTTGCCTATTACTATGAGGAGTTCTATAAGCGGTACGGTGAGAGTTCGGTCGAGGATGACGACTCCTTTGATACTGCCGCTCTCGATCATGCACCAAAGTACGAACAGTTTTACCGTGAAGGTATAGTCGATGACGTGAAATCTCTGGATACCGCCACTCCCTATGAGGTCTTGAAGGAGGTGGTGAATGACACGCTCCTTCGGCCAGACGACGCATTTACGTCGAGCCCGCTTTCCAAACGACAAGCAACCACGCACTGGAACAAATACTGGCCTACTTCGCAGGTCTCCTTGCCCAGATGGAAGAAATTCAGGGAGGCGGACAGCTTCTCGTATAACTTGGCTAAGGCTCCGGACAAGTACGCATACAACTATGACGACGTGGGCGGGAATGAGCAGTACGTCTATATCCTCAACGAGAAAGGCATATGGGTCAATCACGATGTAAGCAAAGCAAGTTTTCATATAATCCCCCACCCCCCCCCCACCCCCCTTCTCTTTTAATACGTCGTTTGGAAGTTCTGATTTACGAATGCTCTTCGCTGGAATAGGAGCTTCAAGTTGTCGATATCACGTCCATGCCGAACACTCCTGCGTCGGCCGATGGTATTATCGGTGCACCACCAGCAGACCGCAACAATCTAGGTGACCAATACGGCCACGGAACAGGCGTCGCTTCGAAGATTGCCGGAATCAACGTGGGCGTCTGCAAAAGATGCCAGCTCGTGCTCGTTTTCGACACCAGGCCACACGATGAGAAGATTGTGGCTCAGCTCAAAGGCATCTCGGAGGATATAGCGTTATACGGAAGTCGTCATGGCAAATCCGTCATCGACGCAAGCTCCGGCTAGCTGCCTCTGAAGAAAGGCAATGGCGATAGCGATGCCGACTTCGAAAAGAGAAAGACACAGCGCGAAGCATTACAGAAAGCATGCTGTAAAGAGCCCGACTATTTTATTATATCGTGGAGGGACGGGTGCTGACACTTTCATACAGATAATATGATTAAACGACTAGAAGAAAGTTATGATGTGGCCTACGTCCAGTCATCCGGCAACGAGGCCAAAACATCGAAGAGGCGGTTACCAACTACCCAGCGAGATTCGCAGACCCCAGGAACCCTCGGGCCGCTACCTCTCTAACATAATAGTTATTACAAGTGCGCGGGGCGACACAGTCCGTAGTGGCAGCTCCCAGGTTAGCAGCTATGTCACGACATTTGCAGTCGGGGAGGGAACGTGGGTGGCCGACGCGAAACAGATCGCCGACGGCAAAAAGGGGGCGTACAGAGAGGGAGAGGGAACCTCGTACGGTAAGTGTACCTCCAAAACAGCTTCAGTGTCGCATCCACAGCCTACAAGAAACCTGGGACTAATAAACCGGCAATCATATAGCGGCCCCTCAGGTTGCCGGCCTCGTGGCCTATTTCCGGTCTCTGCCATCACATTGGGAAGAGCAGCTGAAAAAGCCGGCCAACGCGAAGAAAATGGTGCGGATATTCCACCGTTCCTTCGAGACACCATTAACGGGGAAGGATTTCGACGCGAAAAACAGAAGACCCATCATTTGGAACGGCCAAGTGAGCGACAAGAGCTGTCCCCTGGACTACGACACGCGCGCCACGTGGGACCTCCCTGACGACCAAGGGCGGACCGCGTGTCCCGAGTGGCTGGACGCGGACCTGAGTAAGGTAGACGAGTCTAAGATTGAGCCGGTAGATGGCTGCGGCGCGGGCGCAGGAGGGAACGCCCTCCAGGCCCGACAAGCGGCCGTGGGCAGCTGTCCGCTCCAGCCGGGCGGCGGCTCCGGGGGCGGCCAGACCATCAGCTTCACCAGCGGGCCGGTGCCTTCGCCTACATGCGCCGCGGCCGGCGGCTGCGGTGGTACACTTTGCGAAGGATACTGGTGCGAGCCGAGCCCGACGGCGCCGCCCCCGGCCGACTTCTCGGCGCCCACGACGAGCGTGGGTTCCCAGTTTTCGACCCCGGTCTAGTCTTCTGCTTCGAACTCGGTCCAGGCTTCGACCTCGGTCCAGGCTTCGACCTCGGTCCAGGCTTCGATCTCGGTCTCGGTCACGAGGGAACCGCCGGCGCCACCCGCCTCGAGCTCTGTCGCTATATCTTCGACCCAGGCGCCGACACCGCCGGATCCTTGCGCTAGCTTTGACTGTCGCGCGTGCGGGACACCCTTTGATGATAAATGCTGCTCGTCGGATCATTGTCGGGGGAAATAACATCCCTTTTTTCTTCTTTTTTTTGGCGAATAGTAGATGGGGGGAGGAAGGAGGTGTTATGTAGATAAGCATGTCTTCCAAGCGACTCCGTTGGAAGGCTTCGAGCCGTGATATGATCCCGAATTTCTCCCAAGTTCTTTTCTAGACTGATTTCTCATCATCGCTGTCAACAAGAAGTAACACAGCACGGATACTACCATTCGTATACAGGAACGTGGATGAAAGTCAACGAAAAAACAGCGAGTTCGCGTCGCGGCCAACCGGCTACAGAAAGCTACTGTGGTTGTGAAACCCTCCTCTTTGGAAACGTTGCCCCTACCAGCCTGTCCAAAGTTACTCGTCGTCGCTCCCATAAGCCTCCCGGAGCAATTGCTCGTATTCCATGTCGCTGTTCGGTTCGAGTTAGCTAAGGAGACCCATCGACTGATATATGGCTGATGGTCGAAGAGTTAACGACACGTACCGTTTCTGCACGAGAGCTGCCATTTTTGGCCCCGTCGCCTCCGTAATCCACCATCCCGCGACCGGGGCCACTGAATTGAGCTGTTTGCGAGTGTCGTTGTCCGTGTCGTTGGACGAGTGCGAGAGGCCCATGCCCATGATACCGGCAAACATCTCGGCATGGACGATGTCGGGACCCTGATGTACCCTGACGGGAACCTTCGTCCAGGCCGGAGGTAGGTCTTTCTCGTCGATGCTTTGGTAGCGGACCTCGTCCAAACCCAGGTTTCTGGTTTGCATGGCGAGCTGCTGGACCTGTTCGCGCGGCAGGTCGACATTATCCGGATCAGCGAAAAGGTCCACCATCGGTTCCGCGTGGGTCTCCGCCGACGACGCATATAAGCATTTGCCGTTCTAGATAAGATAATGGGGTAAGTATAGACGTGGAGATGGGAGGGTACATAATAACACGAGAGACGTCGTGGCAAAGAAAAGAAAGAAACACACCTCATCCCAGAAGCAAAAGGCCGTAATCCAGCCCGAGTACCGCGTCACGCCACAGAGAGAGTCGTCGAGGTCGAAAGCGGTACGCCAGAACTGTATTACGTCTTCGGCCTGCGGATCCTCGAAGCTCCGGATAAAGCGCCTTAGCACTGGCCGCAGAAGCGAGGCGAACTGCGCTGGCTCGGTCCCGTATTGGCCGAGCTTGTCGATTCTGCCTAAGATAGCCTCGTAGTCGAACATGTCGCCGAGGAGCGTAACGCTCGGAAACCCGCAGATAATGCCGCATTCGTAATTCTTCCGGCTCATTCGTCTTAGCTATATATTTAGAATTTCTTATATAGGAGAAGGGTTATATCCGTAGTGGAGATGGAGCGGATATAAAACGCACAAAGTACTTCTGCATGGTCCCCATCATAATAATAGAGGCCACGACTTTGTCGTTCTCGGTCGTCGTAGAAAATTCGGGTATAAACCAATCGTGGAACTCCTTGTCGACAACGACGGTCTTTAATACGCGACTGACGTCGGCGTCGAATACGCGAAAGTCGAACTCGTAGATAGAGGACGGGTTATACTCGAGGCGGAAGCCTGCCTTGCTCTCCCTGTGGGCGACAAAGAGATGGCGAAGCTCCTGTCTATGCGCGTTAATGTAGAGGTTAAACTGGGTTAGGACGGCAAACCAGATATCCTCGGGACGTAGACGTAGATTGAGATGCTGGCCGTACGCGTGGATCAGCGTCTTTGCAAATCCGTTTGTAGACGGAAGGATCGGCTGGTCGAGGCCAGCCGCGCCGTGGCCCCATGTCGATTGGTAGATATCAATATCCAGGGGCACCTAGCCCGGCAGCGCGCGCAGGAGGAGGTCATAGGCGGTCTTGGCGGGCTGGTGCTGACCCCCGAGGGCGTTAGCACCGTGAGATGATGGGTAGATCTTGGCGGGCATTGCAACGTGTTTATCGTCTGGTTTGGAGTTAGAACGCAAGAGAAGAGCCTAGGGGAGAATGGAGATAGCGTTAGAAGTCCGGAAGGAGGGGGCTCTAGAGTCTACGGTCGTCAGAGTCTGACATGCCCGAGCGGGGAGCTCGATCGTAATTCCCCCGCTGCTCGAATAACTTAGCTGCTTGTGCCCCGGATTGCCCGCCTATGAAAGGGTGGCGGCTAATAGGATTTTTAGCTTACATTGCCGCTACGCGATAACGAATCGGGAAGGATACTAACCAGAGTGGGTTAACTACATATGTCGGATCCTTAAGTACCTAGTCCGGGACGTGCAACGGTATAGTGCTTACTTTAAGCGGAAGACTATAATAGCATTCCCATTAGAGTTCGCGTTCAATTTACACATAGTTCGATTAGAATTTAGCGGAGGGCTTCTAGTTAGATAACTATAATATAGCTCTGATATACTAGTTCCTTGTCTTGTATCGAGTAATCGCACTCTAGATATAGCCCCTTGGTAACGGGTTAAGTAATAGTAAGCTTGCCATCTAATATAAGAATTAAGATATAATATATCGAAGCTAATTAATAGTCAGCCCTTTATCCTACTAGTTTATTATTTATATAATAGTGCATAAATAGAATGTAATAAGCATGGCGTCGTTATTAGATATATAACCCTGTAGCGTATTCCAAGGCGTAGTATAACTATTGATATATAAATTGGAAAATTTTATAAATTGCATATATTTCCTAGTATAAACTGGTTAAGAATTAGTCCTTGAAATTTCTCGCAACAAAATGCTTCTTATATTAAAACATGTACATCTCTAAAAGCTCTCACTTTATAATTAATAAATAACTTAATATGATAGACATAACGCAAGGTACTAGGTATCCTATAATTATATTCGTTACTTTAACAAATCTAATATTGAAAAGTAATATTCGTATATGAATTTCAAAAATTGAACCTATCAGGGTTTTAATACGTGACTGAGAATAAACAAAATCGAGTTATTCTAATTTTAAATATTAATCTTACGCTCTATCATATAATCAAGGTTTAATCTTCGTTCTACCTATTACATATTAGTATTTTAAGTAATATTATGTTTTTCTCTATATAACTTGGAATCTGAAATTTGAAATTTTATAGTGTAATTTTACTATAAGCAGATAGTTACTTTTAAGCAAGTGGGGTAATCTTTCTAAGACTTAGTTTTACAAAAAAGATTAAATTAACGTATTTCTCAATTTACATTGTTAATATAAGCAATTCTATGCAAACTTTAATGTATATGTGCAATTATGAGTAAATATATAAAACAAAGTCCTTCCGTGTTAATAATGTACCTGCTTTTTTATTACTCAAGTTATATATATATATATTCTACCTATATATATATTCTACTCTGTTATTAATCCAACCCCGTTACTATCTATTTATACAACTTATTATCGCTATTATGAAGATTACCTTCTTTCACCAGCTTATCGCACCTGGACTGATTGTCCCTATCGCTGTCTTAGGGTTTCAGCTTCCAAATACCAACTTCGCGCTTAGTCGCAGTACCATTAGTACACTAGCTGCCTTTACTATACCAGCCTTTGCCACACCTATTAATCTCGATACATTCAAGAATACGAAACGAGACGATGAAGAAATAAGTGTACATACGTCGGATTTTGTACATTCGTCGGATTATGACGAGACCGATGAAAGTAGTGTTAATAATTATGATAGCGGAGAAACCTTTGATAGCAGCTCGACTCCGACCGATAGTAGCGATAGTAATTTTGATCCTGATAGTTTTTTGGACTTAACAAACTATGATTTAGATGCTAATTTGTAAGCATATTATAGTCTAGTGCTTTCTAGTTTGTATTTCTCTTATAGATAAAAATATATACTACGTGTTTTATTGTTATTATTGCTATATATTAAGTTATAATAATACTTTGACATAGAACTATTATTGTAATAGGGGTAGCTAATACGTGATAAAAATATTCTGAGTTTAATACTTGGCATTGTTATAGTTCTTTAAGTAGATAACATAATTCTTAATAATATAAGTTTTGTTAAACCTGGGACCTTAATAGGTCTAATAAGCTTATAGTACTGTTACGTTATATAGGGCTTTTTACTAGGTCTAGCTGTTATATTATATAGCTAGAGGTGCTGCAGGCTTACCCTGCAGCTACCCTGGACCGGATTCTGTCCACGGCTAAGTACGCGAAAAATGTGCAGGACCGGATCACTTTTTAATGGTCGTGAGTCGCGTTTTGCAGAAACGCTGCGAAAATCTTTTATCGGAAATTCGTTTTTTGCACTTAAAGCGGCTAAGCCGGGTTTTAACCCCAAGTGGGGTCTCCGGGTCTTTATAGGGAACTACATAAAACATTCAAGCAATTCAGACATCGTACAACAATACCGTATTAAGATACTGCACCTAAGTGAAGAGGATTAACAGCGCGCGTTACTGCTACCAAGAGAGACTGCGTATAGAGGTATTAGGGACCAAGACCCCTACTTATCTTTAACAAGTTTCCTAACTAGCTACCGTTCTTTTCAATTATACTTTCAAATATCTATTCTTTATATATTATAATCCATTATTTTGTTACATACTGCATTATATAATTCGTCATATATTTATACTATTAAGTGTACTACGAAGAAGTATTATACGATTCTTTATATAGTAGCACGTGCGGGAGAGTCGATATAGAGTACGATCCTTTAAAATAGGCGTGTACAATTCTTAGAAGTGTTTACGTATAAATTAATTAAAAAGATAAATACTTAGAAGTGTAAGACGAGCCGATTCTAGATCTATCTTTAAATATTTATTTATATACGTTATTTCTACGGAAGACGTTTTATAAATAGAGAAAGCGCGTAAGGGTTCTAGGTTTAGAGAGGTTCTGGCGTGTAACTTAGCGAAAAGAAAACCGATTTCAAACGCAGTACCTATCTAACTAATAATACTATACTGCTTGTACTACTCGGTAGAAAGTCTATAACATTTAATATATTATAGAGCATATCCTAATATCTTATTCTATATATTTTTCTTTATAACGGTAGTCCTCTAGTTACGTGTATCGCATATTAAGTATACTACGAAGAAGTGTTATACGATTCTTTGTATTATAGCACGTGCGAGTAGGGCGATATAAGGTACGATTCTTTGAAGTAGGCGTATACGATTCTTAAAAGAGTTTATATATAAATTCATTAAAAAGATGTGGCAATAGAAAGCTTATAGTAGTATAAAGTGCGATAAATCTATTAAGAATAGTATCTAGCTAAGTAAGGTGTGAAGTATAAAGAATATAGATAGGTCCCGTTAGATACGCCCTTATAGCTAAGGCGTAGCATAGGATAATTTGCTATATACCCTATTAAGTATACTACGAAGAAGTGTTATACGATTCTTTATAAATAGTGAAATCGGGTGCGGGTTAGGTTTTTTAGCGTGCGACTTAGCGAAAAAAAAAACGATTTCAAATACGGTACCCGCCGCGCGAATAATACGCTCCTACCCTCCCCTACCGGTTAAATCGATTTTTTTTTCTCTATTCTATTTTTAAGTAGCTATTCCCTTATTCTATATATTTTTTTATATACGATATCGCTATAGAAGTCTATAGCGCCGCTTTCCTTTCGAATCCGAGGTCGAAAACTTGCGCTAGAGATTTTAATAAGGTACTAGCGTATCCTAGGACTCTTAGCGGGGTATAGCGTAAAGAAGCTCTACTAAAACCGACTCTATATTCTTACTAGATAAGAAGTATTACGAACCCCCCTATAGAAATCCTATATAGTTCTTATTAGCCTTAACCGCTTATTATAGGTTATTATAGGATTTTTATAGGGGGGTTCGTAACGCTTCTCGTTTAGTTAGAATATAGTTCTATCCGTAGCTCGCAGCTTAGTAATCTAACTCTTTTTTCTATTACCTAGAGCGTAGCGTTAATTAGAGCGTAGCGTTAATTATAGCGCAGCGTTAATTATAGCGTAGCGTTAATTATAAAGCGTAGCGTTAATTATAGAGCGCAGCGTTAATTATAGAGTATAGCGTTAATTATAGAGCGTAGTATTAATTATAGAGCGTAGCGTTAATTATAGAGCGTAGCGTTAATTGCAGCTTAGAGCGCAGCGTTAATTATAGCGTAGCGTATCTTCTAGCTCTACTAAAACCGACTCTATATTCTTACTAGACGAGAAGCGTTACGAACCCCCTATAGAAATCCTATATAGTTCTTATTAGCCTTAACCGCTTATTATAGGTTATTATAGGATTTTTATAAGGGGTTCGTAACGCTTCTTATCTAGTAAGAATATAGTTCCCTCTATAGCTTATAGCTTAGTAATCTAACTCTTTTTTCTACTACCTAGAGCGTAGCGTTAATTATAGCGTAGCGTTAATTATAGCGTAGCGTAACTTCTAGCGTAGCGTTAATTATCTAGTATATAGTCTAGGAGCACGATTCTAGGGTTTTCGATTCTCCGTCGTATCTTAGGATATATAATATCCTTATTTAATATAATACCGTCTAGAACTTTACTATCGATATACGTATATCGCTTAATATCGATATCTTACTTACTACTAAACTCTTATATTACTATTCGTATAGCAGTTATAGTAAGGTTATATATAAGATTGCTTTATCTCGATACGAACTTAGTACCGATAGAGGTAGAGATTAAGTTATTTATAACGGCGTTATTATTAATATCGATAGGCTACGAGATCTTGTCGATAATCTCGAGGGCGTCCTTAAGTGCCCGCTTAAAAGTAGAAATAATAACTATAGGGTAAATATTTCGCTCTAGCTACGGTAGGGCTTATATAAGGATCTCGCTAGCTAGTTTCTATTAGTTATATACTTTTATACTCGATATAGTTATTCGGAGGGCTCTTTCTTACCTAGTATAATAACTATCGGTATTCCGTTACCTACTTCCTTATCTTATATTCTACTAAGTTCGATTATACTCTTCGCGGTAGGGTATAATAACTCGATCTCCTATAAGATAGCGTAGCCGTTATTTATATAAATAATACTACTTATAAGGTCGAGTAGCTAAGGTCGGTAGTATTACTACCGTATTTAATAGAAGATAATTAATAGGTATAGTTTATATAACTAGTAATAGAACGTAACCTATTTTAAACTAAATATTTATATACTAATCTCCTTATTATAGGGCCTAGTACTTTTATTACTACTAGGTAGTCTTTAGATATTTAGTTTATAAGGCTATATAAGGAGCGTAAAATAAGATATTAGAAAATATTATAGTTAAATATTCTAAATAGCTCTATTATACTTTTTTTTTTTTTTTTTCTATGTAAGACTTTCGCGAAAGGTATCTCTGATTTTGTAAAGAACTAGGCTGTTGGGTGCGTAGGCTATATAGGGAGGATTGCTTGCATCGCCAGCTAGAATATCTTGTCCAAAGATTGTAGGTTGATTTGTCCCGCGTCTCCAGATTAGAATACCAAGTATCTAGCCGGGATTTCGTTCCT
Organism: Arthrinium puccinioides; assembly: GCA_022414665.1. Lineage (NCBI taxonomy): Eukaryota > Fungi > Ascomycota > Sordariomycetes > Amphisphaeriales > Apiosporaceae > Arthrinium > Arthrinium puccinioides. The sequence continues at coordinate 5,857,882 of JAIUNF010000004.1, forward strand.
AGTATTATGCAAGATGTGATTATACGCTCGACTAAAGTAGGTGGTATCCCTTGGGCTATATTTACGAACCCTGTAAGAACTATAAAGAGGGGATAAAGATAGCTAAAGCGTTAGTAATAATAGAGGCTGTAATTAATTCATATGTCTTATAACCTATTACGTCGATAACGCTAACTATGTTACCTTACTAGCAGTATTCTGCACACGGGTGGGTCGCCTGATTCGTCTAACCTGGAAAGTTAGGGAAACTCGTGATAGATTAATAGCTAAAAACTTGAAAAAGAATCTAGGTAGGATTTACGATAAATGCAGGGCATGCGGAAAGATAATAAATAAAAGTAGTCTAAAGCAAGTTAGTTTAGACGATATAGCAAATAGCTTTAGCAAAGTTGAGCTACGCCTATAAGGGCGCACCTAGCGGGATCTACTAATCTCCTTTCTGCTTAAGACTTTATACTATAATACGCTTTCTACTGCTAAAGTAGTGTAGTCGGACTTTTCACAGTACTATAATATAATAACGAAAGTATCTAGTAAATAAGGTCTTAAGTATAAATAATGCGGCAAACTTGATTCCGATCGAGGTCTGTAGTTCTGCCGTTATAATAGCCTTGCGATAAATGATATTTTCCTATTAGGTGCGCCCACGTAGCTGAGTCGTGCCTTAACTTGCTAGGCAGGCTATTTGCCATACGTGTATAGTAGCAGAAAGTGCGATATTTATCTAAAGTGGTCTTAGGTATAAATAAGAGTAATAGATCCGATCGAGAGGCTTGATCATATAAGATGGCAGTTCAAAGAGCATACTAGAGATTTATATATACTAAAGATCTTATTAAACCAAGTAATAGTACTAGCAGACTAATAACGTGAACTCGTTTACGAATCGCAACTATAGCCTGCGTAGGTAAGGGCGTGGCGACACTGGCGAGTGGAACTAACCTAACGTCTTCCTAATAGATAGTGTGCAAGCATTTCGTGGACGATGATTAGATAGCTTGTTAGTCCTAGGTCTTTCTAACGTGTATTCTGTACTGGCTTGCATGTACGTTATATGCGGCTTTGATCCCTATATAAGTAGTACGCTAACGCTAGATATAGCTTTTGGCACCCCTGTATATAGTTATTGTTTTTATATTATACTATACGATATGTTCCGAGCTCTCTTGCTTGTTGTCATTGCTACTATAAATTATATCGGTATAGTATAATAATAATTAGGTTTAGCTTCCGCTCTTAAGCTTTAAGTTAAGTCGTAGTGGGGCTTACCCATAGTGCGTTGATTAGTGGGCCAGAGTACCAACTCCGGCCTAACAGAAACTAACATCGTTTCCACTTACTACTACTATATAGTATATAGTATAAGTCTCCCTTACCCTTGGTTTCCTGCCCCTCTTTCCACTTAGCAATAGGCTATATATAGACTTGGGATCCCTCGATTATCACTATTCCAGCGTGTTCGGATAGTTAGCTTTATATTAAGCAATATCCTGAAAGCTCGATATAGATATATATAGTAAGCAGATACGTTCTTTAGTACGACTTAACTTCATTTACCCAATTGGTTATCCTGTCTATAAACCGTGCAATAACATATAACAGAAACGATTCTGTCGGCTTCTAACATCTCGACTCTATTCGACCGAATCTTATCCGATATCCCTAATTAAATAATAAAACCTAGCCTAGACCGTGTACGGCGATACTATATATGCCCGCTATAGGCGCTGCTCTAAGGACGCTATATTAGCACGCTTAGGGTACTTGTTAACTATATTATATATCGACGAGAAAAACCGCATATTCTTAGTCGCGTTAGTACTAGCTTTATTAGCGCCTGGATTATCCGCCTTAATCTTGTCCTATAGATCGTTCTACCCTATCTACCGCACGGCAACGTGCTTATGCGGTTCCTTAACCTAACGAGGAGAGTTTCAAGTTAGTATAGGTAGCTATAAATAAGATTCTTACTTATTAGATTAAAAGGAAAGGTCCTTACGTCGGGCTCCTACGTGGAATTAGTTTACCGGACGTAATAGAAAAAGCAGCGCTAGGGCTTATCTAGAAAGTCGTCCGTCTCGCCCTATACCGGCTTGTCCCCGATCGGGTCGATTTCGACGTCTAGGCCGACCTCTTCCTAGAACTCGCGTATAATCGCCTCCTCTAGTGTTTTGTCCTCGTTAGCACCGCCGCCCGGGAAGGACTAGGTATCTATAACGCCTAAGGTTTAATTAGCCCCTACCCCTCTAGAGAAAAGATAATTTTAACTTAAAAAAGTGTGCTAACGAGCACTTACCTAAACGGCCGTTTACCCGAATCTTTTCCGTCTTTAACCTCCGGTAGATAAGAAGAACTTCGTTATTGCGCCTAAGAATGCCTATAGTGCCTATACTATACTTTATACTATACGTAGGGCGAGAAGTAATAACGGCGTTTACAATAGATATTTTGGGGTTATGCTAGTAAAGATTAGGGTATATTAAGAGGTTAAGTTGGGCGGGAGAGTGGAATAGAAGGTCGATAGCTGCAAATTAAGGAAATTGTTTCCTTTAAATATATGCTAATTATGGTCTGCCCTATCTGCCCCTATCTGCCCTATCTACCCTATCTGCCCTAGTTACCTAAAACTGTGATATACGTATAGAGGAGGCTGCTAATAAGGCTGCGTGGATCGGCTATAGTTTTTATACCCCCTGCCAGATAGGTGTCGGAAGCTGAACTATATACGGCAATAATCGGCATAGCAAAGAACTAAACTGCGGAAGCTGAAACTAAATGTTATAGTACTATATAAACTAGCATTATTCTTTTATTATTAACGAAGTAAAAAGGATTATTTCGGCTAGACGGCCGAATTGCCCCTAGGTTATCTTCTTTTCTAATCTAATCGGAGGTAAGATAACGTATTTCCCTACGAAGGCTGCCAAAACCGTAACAGGTAGGAACAGAGTCCTGAGACGACCGAATTTGCTCGGTAAATAGTAATAGATAATGCTTTATATAAATATATAAATATGTATTCTACTCCGTTATCTCTTCTCCTTTTGCCGCTGGATTCTTATTGATCGTCGTAAGCCCTTGTACCTCCTAGTCTTGCGTTATAATTATTCGACTCGAGCAGACCGGCGTAGTCTACGATATACGGACTTATATTTAGTAAGCTTGTAATATCTAAGCTTATCGTCCTTGGAGTTATTCTTAAACTCTCCGTTATTCCGGAGCTATTCCTAGAGCTCTTCTAAAAGCTTATTAATAAGAAGGGAGTTATTTTCGTGCTATTAAAGTGCGCTCTTATCGGGATCCTGTTAAAAACTCTTTAGAGGCTTAATATAATTAGTACACTCCATTTCTTCGATCCTGTTAGAAGTTTTTATTTCAAGTCCCCTATACCGTGTTGAGCTGGCGACTGAAGTAAGGCTACCTTTATCTTCGGATACTGCAAAGTTAATTAAAGCCCTAAAGTTTCAGGGTGGTTATATTTACCTCTGCTTAGAACCTTCCTAAAACTCTTTATAAGGACGTCTAAGTCTGGAAAGTCCCTATTTGACTTATAATCAGAGTTAGTATTGTACCCGTTATGGTCCGATAGAGCGGATAGCCTAGCAGCTACGCCGCGCGCTGTACTGTATATATGTAAGATGAAAACCGTTATAAGCACACTTAAGTAGCTCACCTTAGATTGTTAATAATAGAGTATTGTACATAGGGTGTAAACTTTAGGTTGCAGCTATTAACTATTAATTGCATATTAGCTTCGCGAGAATGCATTATGATCTGAAAATAAAGGATAGGGGGATATAAAAAAGAGGAGAGAATATTTACCTTTATATATAGGTTATAGACGTCTACTTATACTGAAATCTTCCCCGCTCGGCAAGTCGATCCCACTAATAAACTGTTTATATTAGGCCGCGGGCATATTATCTCTGCCCCTAGGAATATATAACTGCTATAGAGCTTATTGGTAATAGCTACCCTGGACTCCTGAATAAAGCAGAGAACTCTTCTAAATAACATTATTAGAACCCTAATAGCTTATTTCTCCTCCCTAAATCGATCTAAGCTTTTCCGAAGACCCGAGGTATTCCTATTGCGGGCTAGCAAGGCGGTTTACTTAAGGTTAATTAGTAAGCCCTAGTGGTTTATATGGTTAGAACTTGACTTGCATCCCGAGCGTTAGCTGGCTTTACTTCTGCGACCCCGATAAGGGCATTTATATATTTCATCCAACGTTAACAGTCTAGCTTCCTAACCTTATAGAGCCTTACTATTTATCGTTCGATTTATATTACTATCGGCCGACCTAAGTATAATCTTTTTAACAAGCAAAAGACCTGGCCCACAAGTGCGTAGCGTATTTAGATCCAGCGCAGTATAATCGACGATATCCTCCCCTCCCGACCCCATATTATCCAGCAGCTTTCACTAGCTTCCTAGGCCGAGCGAAACTAACTGCATTATTTAAAGGTGAGCAGGATTCCTAGGCTTTAGAGCATATAAAGTCGCTCTAAGAAATCAGCAATTCTCTGCTTCCTTTAGTTATCTTAACTAATCGCTGCCTTGCTCGTATAAACGCTCTCGCTACTTGTTTTCCTTTAACTAAATCGCTCTTATAACTTTAGTATACAAATAAAGCAATTTTATAATATTGCCGACCAACCTTTACACGGCAAGATTAAATAAGTTAGTAGCAGGACCAGCGACTAGATCGAGAATAAGGACTTGAAGTCTAAGTATAACTACGGGGTATACTTCAGGACCTTATAAGGTTAACTCCTAGGAGTTATCTCTACTCGGGAAGTTAGTTCTATTAGTGCTATAATAAGGAGCAGAGCTATATAAATTCTTTTTTAGTAGTTTCCACTAAATCTACTACCTATAGGGAATGCTTTGGGAGTTATATTTAAGAACTAATTCGTGTTAGCAAGGCTATACACGGTGGACTAACATAGCCCTTATTAGTTACAAATTAAGTTGCCGAACGCAACTCTTTGTCTAGACGACGGGGATCTATAGGGCCATCTTTGTAGGGGACTAACAATAAACATTAGTCTCCGTACTTTTCTTAATCTGCCGTCACATATAGTACTATATATATAGTAACATTCAGGTTCAGCTTCCGCTTTTAAGCTATAAGTTATTTCAAGAGTAAGTAGTAGTGGGGCTTACCCACAGTATATATATTAGTGGGTCAAAGTACCAATATCACCTCAGCCCTAACAGGAACCAACAACGGCTCTGCTACAAGGATTGCTTACAGGGTAATAACCATACATTCATTAGAGACCCCAGGCTCCCCCCCGTCTCCCTTCTTATCCGGTTCTATGCTTCTCTCGCCACTCGGGAGCAGGAAATCAAGCATTAGATTCCTTAAAATAGCTCCTCGACTAAATAAATCCCAGCATAATCAGATCCTATACAGTATAGTATATAATATACGAAAGCTTTTCAGATAAAGCCATTATCGTAGTTATGCTATATACTGCCCGATCCCTCCGTATAATACGCTCGACATTTACGCGATTCGGAACGACGACCGAACCTACGATCCGTACCGGCCCTAAACCAAGATTACTACTACGATAGCAGATACGCTTTTATATCAACTAGCTATAGAGCCTGATATAAACTAGCGTAAGATGGTCGGCTTTATTAATAATAAATTTAGCGAGGAGGTTTCTATTACTATAATTATAAAGGCTCGGTTAGATTAGGCTCCGACTAGAAAGGAGATAATTAATTGGACCAGGACCAATCTTAATAAAGGGTAATATTGCCACTGAACAGTAACTTAACCCCCTAGGGCTAAATACTACTACTACTAACGTAGTTCACAAGCGAGTGGACCGCGCTAGTTAGCATAGACTGCTTCCCAACTTTAATCACACTATTCTTCACCATTTATTATAGAATCTACTTTAATAGATTCCAGCTTATAGCTTGCAATCCAGGCTATTCAGAAAACCCCAAAACGTAGTCTACGAGAAGCTGCACGGATCTATAATACACCTTACTTAATACTACGTCACCGAATTAACGGCAAGCCTATACGACGCGATACTCGAGTCAAATCGCGAAAGCTTTCCGACTTAGAAGAGCAGTTAATCGTCGAATACGTACTCGAGCTAGATTCGCGATCGTTTCCTCCCCGGATTCGTAGCGTTAAAGATATAGCTAATCGACTACTTCGCGACCGCGACGTAATACGCGTCGGTACGAATTAGGTAGCGAACTTCGTATAACGATAACCCGAGCTCCGGACGCGTTTTAATCGAAGGATCGATTATTATAGGGTCTTTTACGAAGATCTAAATACGTATCGGAAGTGTTTCGACCTTATACGGAATATAATTGCGAAATACGGGATCTAAGAAGGGGATATCTATAACTTCGACGAGACTAGGTTCGTAATAGGCTAGATCTCGTCGTAAATAGTAGTTACGACCTCCGATCGACGTGGGAAACCTAGATCAGTTTAGCAAGGTAACCGGGAATAGGTTATAGTAATCCAGGCAGTTAGCGCGTAAGGCTAGGCAATGCCGCCATTTATTATCGTTGCGGGGAAAAACCACCTCTTGTCCTAGACCGAAAATAGCCTATTACCTAGCGATTAGGTTATTGCTATATTAGATAACGGCTAGATAACAAACCTACTTGGTCTAGATTAGGTTTAGCGCTTTGATCGGGCTACGAAATAACGTTCTTTAGGTCTATATCGCCTTCTAATCCTCGATAGGCACGAATCCTACTATTCCGTCGAATTCGAGCTATATTACAAAGAGAACAACACTATTACGCTCTATATACCTGCTTATTCGTCGCACAAGCTCTAGCCTCTTAATATCGGCTATTTTGGTCCTTTAAAAAAGGCGTACGGCTCGGCAATTAAGGATCTTATACGGGCATATATTACCCACGTTTCGAAAGAAGACTTCTTTCTAGCGTTTCACGAGGCGTTTATAGCTTCTATTACGAAAAAAAAATCCAGTAAGGTTTCCGAGGTGCAGGACTCGTTCCACTTAACCCGGATTATGTGATTTTATAACTGGATATGAAATTACACACGCTAACACCTCCGGGGTTATCTTCTAGCCCCCCCTTAACCTTAGGAGTCGAGGACCCCAAACAACCTAATCGAGGCCCTATCCCAGTCTGATTACGTCAAAAATAGGGTCGCCCGATATTAAAATAGCTCCCCGACTTCTATTTTAGATAGTATTAACCAGTTTGCGAAAGGGGCGACCAAAGTTATGCACCGCCTAGCCCTCCTTAAAGGAGAGGTTATTACGCTTCGAAAGGCAAATAAAGAGCTTAGTTAGCGTCGGAGGACTAAGAAAAAACGTATACGAGAAGGAGGATCACTTAGTATATAGGATAGTTAATATTTACAAGCTTAGGGAGAGGTTACGCAATAAGTATAGGAAGAAATGCGTTAGGAAAGGGGTCGCGCGAGGCGGTCGCAACCGCGTAAACGGCGTTGTAGTACTTGCGGGAAGACGGGCCATAATACACGAACCTGTCAAGAAGTAATAGAGACGTCCGAGGAAGAAGAATCCGATTAGTTTCAATTAATTACTAGCGTTGTAGTTAAGTTATTATAGTTTAAAGCAGTCTATGCCAATTGGCGCGGTCTACTCGCTTATAAACTACGTTACTATAATAACAACGATAATAAGATAGCTAGTTAATACTATCTTTAGGCAAGCCCGTTATACTCAGTCCTCTTAGCCCTTTAATGTATTTTCAGTCTCGCCGCATAAGGCTAACCCGACGATTACGATAAAGAGTAATATAGTCGTTAAAGTCACTAGAGTAATTAGGAAGGCTAAGAATATCTAGCTCATATCGATACACTTGGTAAAAACTTATAGTGTATTAACTATCTATATCCGAAAACTAATATCACTAACCCCGTTCCCTTTAACTATAACAGCGGGGACTAGGCTGGGGCTCGTGCCCAGGATAGAACCTGGCCAAGGTGCAAATCTACGAGACCGTCGCCACGTAAGTTGCTTTTTTTTCTTTTTACCCTACGTTATTGTTTCTTCCCTATATCGCAGTAATATCTATCACGTAATAAATAGACCAAGTATATTCCGCTACGGCAGATAGCCGGGAATATAGAATAAAAGAGATAAGATACTAATAAACCTGCCACACCGCCGATAGCATCGTCCGCGACTTCGATATCGCCCTTGCCGACCCGAGTAAGGAGTAGAAGTGGGCCGCGTACTTTATAATAAACCCGCGGGACTAGCCCGTGTACGTAACTTAGCGGAAGGACTAAGTATTTTTCATTTCTCCCGGTGCAAAGACCTCAGAACGAGTGGGATTTAGGGAAGGGGTATACTAGCAAGTTTATATTACTTCTTTACGTCCGAGTTCAATTTCTTTAGCTCGGGAGATAGGACTAAGTTTGCGCTCTTCTAGCAGTTATATATGGTTCATAATAGGTTACCTAGGCTATCACTGTTCTTTCTCACGAGGATTACTTATATTCCTTATTTCCCGAATAGAGCGCCGGCAGAGGCGTGCTTTCGAACAGACAGAAAGTGTAGAAGTCGGCAACACCATTATATCTTACGCTTATCCTTTTCTCACATATAAGGGCCAGTAACACGCCAAAGATTACTATACCAACGGCACCCATTCAAAGCAAACGCATAAATGATTATAGCGACCAGCGAGAGTATAACACATTTTAGCTCGCTATTTATATAGGGTTCACCACAGCATTATCAGATTAACTCTGCCTTATTAATAGGTTATCGATCGGTCCAGAGCCTTTAGTATAATAGAAAAAAGCAGGATTAGGAGGTTAGGAAGAGGGAGGGTAGGGGGGGTTCCTATTAGCGCATTACACACCTATACACGGCGCGGTCTTCTTTTACACACGGAATAGCACATAGATTAGTGCGTGTCGTGCCGTATCGAGATTAGCCTAGGAATCGTATAGCCTTGCTAAACCAGCTATGTAACCTCCCCTATCCCCCCGTTAGTTAGTCCTTCTCGGAGTAGTAAGTAGCCACGAGGAGAAATGTATAACAAACATTACAGGTGCTATTCCCGAGTTATAGATTCTAGGTCTAGATTATTAACCGTATCCTGCTTAGCCTTAAATTATCCCGGCTCGAGGGACCTCCCTAAGAGCGAAGCTTAACGCCAGCAGTCACGAGAAGTAGCTCGATATTGCTAAAGGTGCCTAACTCTATATCTCTCGGTCGGCAGCTTAAGCCGATATAAATCCTGTCCAAGCTTATCGAGGGAGAGAGAGTCTTATACTAGAGTTAAACAGCAACACGGACGGCGCCGACTACGCTGTTAAAGGATCGGATAGTCTAATTTTGTAGTGTGCGATAATATACTTTATTTAATAAAGCTTAGCCCTCCGATAACGGCTTAAACGCTATAACGAAATTGTTATAAATGTGGTAAAGGAGTGCATAGAGAATAAGAATAGTATAGACGAGGTAATAACCACCTTAACCTAGGCGTCGCATAAATGTGCCCGACGTCCTCCTCTAGGCTTTCCCCTCTTATAATCTCGTAACGTCTATCTAGCCGGGCACTCTTATAAGGCGTCGTAGCAGTGCATCCGTGCCACACTAACTATCTAGGTAACGCCAGAATATTCGTTCTGATAAGCCAAGACTTTAGTTGCATTTAAGTATAAACGATCTGGCTCTATCCGAGTTGCTAAACCAGCTACGCGAATATAGGCCGATAGTCTTCGTCGCGAACCATATAGGGCTACCGCAGCCGACTCCAGTATACCCATAGACTACAAAAGCACCAGTCAATTAGACGACTCTTTTATAAGGGGTAGGTAGCTATAACTTACCGATATACCCTAGACGTATCTCGGTAAGTCGGATCGCGTGCGTCGACTCGGCTACAATATAATAGATTTATTCCTCGATAAAACGGACTTGGCCCCCGTTCTGGCAGTCGGCGTACCTAAAATTTTGGTATCCGGCTTTTATTGCTAGTGCACCGATGGTACCGTTAGTGGTGGCTTCTACAGTAATATTAGTCAGTAGAGCTAGTGCGGCCGCCTCGGTAAGGGGGGCTATAACTCCGAGAGCCAGGCTTAAGATAGTAGATAGTCTCATATTGATCTCGTTATAGCGGGCTTTTATTTGTATATTATCGTTATCTGGGCGCATTTTAGTAACTCTATAGAGAGTGATACCCCGATACTTATATACGGGGTCTAGGTCTCTATAAGGTTGCCGCTAAGACTATTAGGTAAGTCGTCGAAATTATCCCTCGGTCTAGACTCTTGGCAAGGACATTATAAGACTGATGCTGTCTTCTCGTGGTATTAATCTTCAAGGATTAGCCTTAACTTTTAGGTAGTATCGGTTTCTCCTGCCTTATAAGGTCTATAGCTGAGGCTGTAGGGCGGGGAGAGCTACCACGAGGCAAACTTATTAGTTTTTAGCCGGGCTTAGCATCTGATATAGTGTCTTCGGGCTTATCGGCCAAGCTCCGGGCTTATCTGCCAAGCTTCCGTTAACCTATAGGCGAGGTATTTAGGGATCCTTACCCAGCGCTTTCTTACGACTATCAAGCACTCTTCGGTTCACCGCCTCCGCCTCTACGTACTTGCCCTGGTCTCGAAGCACTTTAGCAAGATTGCTATCGCTTGTAAGTGTGTCTGGATACTCCTTACCTAGCACCTTCTCCCCGGCCGCTAGCTCGAGAGTGAAGCAGACGCCGTCTCAAACACAGATACACGACTGGCAACAGCAATAATACACGCAATAACTCTTTTCAAGAAAACAATCACCACACTTAAATTGGATATATCTCAATGACTACAGTATAGTAGACCTGCAAGCCAGTGATAATTAAAGCCGGCCTCCTCTTCTCTATAGGCGAAATATGCCTTAGCGATCCTTACTAGAGTACAAGCCTCCATTAGCAGATTTCTGTAATCGAGATGCAAGCCCTCTAGGCGCTATGGCCCGGCTTGTTCACCGTGAACAAGCAGTGGGGCCCCTACGAAAGACGTCGGTGCGCCCGCCCCGTTCACGCCGGACAAGTCTCCACCGGTTCACGATGGACAAATGCGCCTATTAGCCCTATTCCCGCTCCCCGCTCTACTCTAGCTCCACTCTAGAGTACCGTAGAAGGCCGGGGGGGAGAGGTACGTACAGGGTAAACGAGCTAGGCCGCGATAGAGTCGAGCGCTAACCCATCGCGCAACGTTAGAGAGTAGAGTTTAAATCGATCGCTAGAGAGCGCAGGGTCGGTTTTAGTATTCTATTACTTTTTTTTATCGAATAGACGTCGTATAAAGGCGATGCACGTCGAGGAAGAGGTCCGATCGGTACGGCCGATATTTTCGTGGGGGAGCCGGGGTCCGGCGCTAGCGAACGCTCGAGTAAATAAGCCGGTCGGGTCCGAGTCGGTTTTTTCTAGTAAAAGGAGGGGGAAACTACTTACAAGTATACTACGAAGAAGTGTTGTACGATTCTTTATATTATAGCACGTGCGGGCGGGGCGACATAGGGTACGATTCTTTAAAATAGGCGTATACGATTCTTAGAAGGGTTTACGTATAAATTAATTAAAAAGATAATTAATTAAAAGCGCAAGACGAGGCGATTTTAAATCTATCTTTAAATATATATTTACCTAAGTTGTTCGTACGGGAGATGTTACTCTAAGTTAGTATAGAAAGTTCGATAAGGGAAACTTCGGTAGGGCTAAGGGTTAAGTTCTAAGTCGTAGTCGTACGCAAGTTAAGCTGCAAATCAATTCGCAAGGTATAGTTAAGTTCTAAGTTATAGTTATACGCAAATTAATTCGCAAGTCGCAGCCGAGGTATAGTTAAGTTATAAGTCGTAGTTATACGTAAATTAATTCGTAAGTTATAGTTAAGTCGCAGTTAAGTTATAAGTTATAGTTATACGCAAATTAATTCGCAAGTTATAGTTAAGTCGCAGCTAAGGTATAGTTAAGTTATAAGTCGTAGTCGTACGTAAATTAATTCGCAAGTTATAGTCTAGTCGCAGCTAAGGTGTAGTTAAGTTATAAGTCGTAGTCGTACGTAAATTAATTCGCAAGTTATAGTTAAGTCGCAGCTAAGGTATAGTTAAGTTATAAGTCGTAGTTATACGTAAATTAATTCGCAAGTTATAGTTAAGTTGCAGCTAAGGTGTAGTTAAGTTATAAGTCGTAGTTATACGTAAATTAATTCGTAAGTTATAGTTAAGTCGCAGCTAAGGTATAGTTAAGTTATAAGTCGTAGTCGTACGCAAATTAATTCGCAAGTTATAGTTAAGTCGCAGCTAAGGTGCAGTTAAGTTATAAGTTATAGTTATATATAAATTAATTCGCAAGTTGCAGTCTAGTCGCAGCTAAGGTGTAGTTAAGTTATAAGTCGTAGTTATACGTAAATTAATTCGCAAGTTGCAGTCTAGTTGCAGTTAAGTTATAAGTCGGAATCGTATATAAACTATATTATAAGTAAAAAGTAATATTATTCTTTATACGTACGTGCTATTGTAACAGAACTACCACATATGCGTATATGTGGCAGACTGCAGGTCTGGTGTCTCCAGTACCTTATGTTATTAGGTGCTTTTAATGTATATTAGAAGAGTGGGAAGGTAAGTAAGGGTTTTGCAATACAGCCACACCTCATCCTACGTTATAGCATGGCGGGAATAACTGATTAGGAGACATTGATAATGTGAGGTGTAATTATAATTAAAGAAAGGCGATATCTAACTGGCTAGGAAACTCCTGTCGTTGAAGATCAGGTTATCTACTTATATATATATAATAGTGCGAAGTGTTAAACTAAGTATATCCTTATCACGTTTTAGCTGCCCCTGTTACAGTCGTCCCTCGATAAGGTATCTAAGCTAACAGCTATAGATCCTTTATCGTTAAAGGAATAGGGCAGCTAAAGAAGAAAAGAAAGTAAAAGAAAGAAGAAAAGGAACTAAATATCTAAATAAAGAGAAAAACAACTAGATAACGTTCGTGGGATAATAATTAGTTAGGTCCGTGCCCGGTAATTAATATTAAACGCTTATAACTACTTCCCTTTACCCTTATTAAGTCTATCTTAAGGAGGTCCTCTAGTATGCTTTATATACCTCTTAGCCCTGCTTAGCCGTCTACCCGTATCCTATACTTATATAAGCTTTATTATTACGATTCTTGCTCGTATATCTTCCTATCCGCTAAACTCGTTAGGTGCGTTTAGCGTAGGACGGTTAGCTACGTCCTATATATTATCCTCGTCCTAAGAATACCTAATAGGTCCTCGTCCTACGATTAATATATTACGTCGATTATTCCTAAGCTCTAAAGAGGTTTCTTTAGGATTAATTAGCTTATTCCACGGTATTCCTTATTTAAAGGTGTAACTTTAAACGATTAGTTGAACTTTCTTCTTAGTATGCCTTAGCTAGCGAGGTAAGTTATTATTAGAATTATTAGAAGGCAGATCTAATACTAAGACCTCTCTGCTTAGGTTGCTTAGTCTTAGCGAATAGGAGCTTTAAAAGTAATTACTACTTTGCGCGCTAGGCGACGGAGGTAAGAGGTTACCTTTAATAGCACGGAATCGATAGCCGCGTAGTAGAGTTAGAGTTAAGCTAAGAGATATTAGTAATAATATTAACGAGGTATAACTATATCGAGGGGTATCTAGTTGCGGAATAGGCGTGTACTCGAAGTCTCTCTTTATAGAAGACTTAGCTAGGGCTATAATAACGGAGGCCGAGTTAAAACTTAGGCTAACTATATACTCCAGGTATTTAACGTATTAAACTATAGGTTTATTACTAAGTAATCTATTAAAGCCGCTTATTAGGTATATAAGCATCCCTATAGGACCTGGTATGCTATAGAGGATTATATATATAATTCCTAGAACTTTATATCTATACGACTAGTCGTTATATTAGGTAGGAGTTCCTAAGATTTTAATTATGCCGTCGTATAGATCCTCTAGATCCTGATCGGAAATATAGCGTATTAATTAGTTATAGATAATAGTAGCTCTCCTATATTAGTCGACCTTAGTACTATCGAAGAAGAAAACCTTTCGTATAAATAGCAGCTAGAGTACTTTAAAATAGTAACCCTAACCTTTATTAGTAAACCCTGGGAAGAAAATCGTAGTAGGCAGGTTATAATTAGTGGTCTTCGCGCTACGAGGAATCTTATCGTAGATATTATTACTTAGGACTGCGATACTATATCGAAAATAGAATATATTACTAAAGTCTACTTCTATACCTACTATATTATAGACGAGGGCTTTAACGCCTATTATAACGTCCGAATCGCCTAGGCATTATTCCGCCACTCGTTCACGCTGAACGAGTAGTGGGGCCAATACAAAAATCGTCGGTGCGCGTCGATCTTCACGGCGAACGAGTAGTAGGCCTTCACGGCGAACGAACCACGCTGATTCGCCCGTCCGCTACCCCAACTCCACTCTACCTCCACCTAGGGTAGCAGTAATAGTACGGTAGGGTAGGAGGACCGCCCCGGTAGTGTAGGGTGCGGCGCCGCGGCATTTTAGGTTGGCTAAATTTGAATTCGATAGATCGATAGCGCCGTGTCGGTTTTGTTATTCTATCGATTTATCTCTCGGTCGCAACGTCTAGAGCGGGCGATGCAACTAGTTTAACGTCCGGATCGGTACGTTATCGGTTTTCGTGGGGGCGCCGGGGTCGAAGCTAGTAAATTAGCGTGGCGGCGTAGGCGCTGCAGTAGGTAGTTGTAAGGTAGTTATAAGGAGGGAGCGGATAGACGGCAGCTACGATAACTTCACGATTCGGAGGATGCAGGTCTAGTAATTTAGCTAGGCGATAGAATAAGAGATGCGCTACCGATCGGTAGTAATTATAGATTAATAGCCGGTCTAGAGCGTATAGGAGAGTTGATATAGTATAGTATATAGGTAGAGGGACGGACTACGTAGGCGTAAGAGAGAGAGAGAGAGAGAGAGAGAGAGAGAGAGAGAGAGAGAGAGAGAGAGAGAGAGAGAGAGAGAGAGAGAGAGGTAAGCTAGGTAGGTAGGTAAGGGGACGGATAAGAGGTAGGATAACTTCACGATTCGGAGGATGCAGGTCGAGTAATTTAGGTAGGCGATAGAATAAGAGATGCGCTATCGATTTATAGTAATTCTAGATTTCTAGCCGGTCTAGAGCGTGAAGGGTTATCGGTAGAGTACGTTGGCGGACGGATTACGTAGGCAGCGTATATTTACGAGAGGAGGAGAGAGAGAGAGAGGAAAATTTACTAGTCTAGGCCCGTAGTCGGTAATTAAATCGGTAGGTAGGTAGAGTGTATTTACGAGAGGAGAGAGAGAGAGGAGAATTTACTAGTCTAGGTCCGTAGTCGGTAATCAAATCGGTAGGTAGGTAGGTAGAGTATATTTATAAGAGAAGAGAGAGAGAGAGAGACGAGAGATATATATATAGTAATAGCTGGTCGCAGGTCGGAAATCGAGATATCTTATAAATCGAGATATCGATAATTTATTACCTAGAAGGATAGACGCAGTAAAAACAAGGTAGTCGATAGAGAGAGAGACGGGCTTTAATTATATAGTATTCCTCTAATTCTATCTATTTTATTCGAATTAATAGAGCCGGTCGGAAAGTGCGTCGGTAGTAATCTCGTAGAGAGCGCAGGTTTAATAGCTAGTTCTACCGGTCGCAGCTAGGAAATCGAGTTGTCCTACCGATAGATATATCGATAATTAATAACGTAGAAGGATGCACGCTATAAAAAATTGATAGTTAATAGAGAGAGAGGTTAAATTCAATTATATAGCTATCCTATAATTTACTCGATTTTATTCGAATTAATAGAAACGGTCGGAAGGTACGTCGGTAGTAATCTAGTTGGGAGCGCAGGTTTAATAGCTAGTTCTGCCGGTCGCAGCTAGGAAATCGACTCGTTCTCTTAATAGATATATCGGTAGTTAACTACGTAAGAGGATGCACGCTATAAAAAACTCACAGTCGATAGAGAGAGAGGTTTAATTCAATTATATAGCTGTCCTATAATTTACTCGATTTTATTCGAATTAATAGAAACGGTCGGAAGGTGCGTCGGTAGTAATCTAGTTGGGAGCGCAGGTTTAATAGCTAGTTCTGCCGGTCGCAGCTAGGAAATCGACTCGTTCTCTTAATAGATATATCGGTAGTTAACTACGTAAGAGGAT
Source organism: Arthrinium puccinioides (assembly GCA_022414665.1). NCBI lineage: Eukaryota > Fungi > Ascomycota > Sordariomycetes > Amphisphaeriales > Apiosporaceae > Arthrinium > Arthrinium puccinioides. Next base: position 5,874,089 of record JAIUNF010000004.1, read on the forward strand.
ACACGCTATAAAAAACTCACAGTCGATAGAGAGAGAGGTTTAATTCAATTATATAGCTGTCCTATAATTTACTCGATTTTATTCGAATTAATAGAGCCGGTCGGAAGGTGCGTCGGTAGTAATCTCGTACGCAGCGTGTAGAGGGGGACAGGGGTTATTTTAGCGTGGCCGAATGCGGTAATTCCAGCTAGCAGCGAGCGATTTAATTGGCTAGTCTAAACCTTACTCTATTTCGCGGTAAGCGCGCTGATTAGCCGGTAAATCTAGTAGCTAGATCTGTACTAGGGACGAAAAAAGAAGTCCGTACAGCGCAGTACTAGCTTCGGTCTGCTGCGCAATATCTAGTTCGGTTATATACTATATACGTATACGTATACGTACCGCGCGCGCGCGCGCAGTAGATGCCGGCAGTCCGAATGCGGATAGATAGCCCCTAATTAACTACGTTGTCTCTATCGTCAAATAGCTACTGCTATTATATATAGTCGGATTGGTCAGATTACGATACTTCAATTGTGGTATTGTTAATAGAGAGGGGGTTCAAATCGGATAAAAAAGACCGCAGTAGCAGTAGTAGCTATAGTAGGGATTGATAGAGAGGGTTCTAGGGGGACGATTAAAGAGGGCTCTAGGGGGACGACTATAGAGGGTTCTAGGGGGGACGATTATAGAGGGCTTTAGAGGGGATAAATATAGAGGGTTCTAAGGGGCATAATAATAGAGGGCTAAAGAGGGTATACTAGGAGAGGGCTATAGAGGGTAAAAAAAACGTGGGCAGTAAACGGTATAAAAAAAACGTGGGCAGTAGAGTATAGAAAACGTCGGTAGGCTTTTTTTTTTTTTTTTTTTTTTTTTTTTTTTTTTGGGGGGGGATAATCTTTAAAAAAAAAAAAAAATTTTCAATAATCTTTAGAAACATTTTTTTATCGATTTCGTAGTACTTTGATTTTTTTTTTACTTAGCTATATAACGTAGTCTATACGTAGAACACGTGATCGGTACGATTTACGATAAGTCACGTGCTACGCTTAGGCCACGTAGAAACTAGATTACGCTACGTTGGCGCCCAACTACCTAAATAAATTTATCCTAACTTCACACCTTTTACCTACGTACCGAAGATCTACTCTATTCGACTCTACTACCACGTAATATACTGCAATGGATTCTATTACTAACCTCGTCTCTATTTACGAGCCGGAGAGGATCCTCCTCTGCCACAGCTGCTAGTCTGCTGTTATGCCTGGCCGCGAGGGCCGCGGGGTAGAGGCATACTTCCGTAACCGGCATAAGCTTACTGGTCTAGCCCTCCAGAACGTCCTCCAGTTCGCTACTGCGGTCCAGGGTGGAATCGGCAACCCTGCAGTAGCTACCCTACCAGTAGACGGTAGCGTTGCTATACCAATCCTTCCCTAGCTCGAGGGTTTCGCGTGCCAAACCGACGGCTGCCCCTATCGGATAACGAACTATAATAATATGACCCACCACGCTAGCAAGAACGGTCATATATCTAGCCCTAGGAATCCGGAAAGGGGTTGGATAAAAGCTACCCTGTAGTCCTTCTGCTCCAGCTAGCACGTACGTTATTGGATTGTAGCCGATAGCAGTCTACTGTAGCCGGCCGGCCTAGCTAACGACGAGAGTGACGATGCCTGGGCCTAGATGCTTACTAGCTACGAGGACTAGCTAGCAGCTAAATAAGACCAAGCTCGCCGGATTATCGACGAATTAGGTGGGATTAACAGCGAGTCTACCTGGGTCCGGGAGTTAGGCTAGGCCCGCCACCTCGAGGGAAAGGACCTAAAAACCCTCTCCAACGCCAGCAGCGCACCGATTAGCCGCAACGCTACTGCTGCTAGAGCTAGGCTTAGCCCACAGGGTAAGCTGGAGCTAGCTTGGTTAGAGCAGCTAGGCGCAGCGTTCGACAGTGAATTCGCCTACTGCCTTCAACGCTTACTATGGGTCCCCCACGAGACGTTATTATGGCTCCAAGCTATTACTTCCGTCGAGCCGGCCAAGGAACCCTTCAGGGTAAAGCAGTACCAGGATACTATGGAACGGTACTGCGGCTACTGGAAGCGGTACCTATACTACTGCTTACGTGCCTACGTTCTTGGCCGAATCGAGGCAAAGGACCAGTTCGGGATTAGCTTCCTGGACCAGCAGTGGGACTGCCTTGCTGCTATTGGCCAGGCCCTCCAAATCGACTCGCCGTCAGCGCAGCCACAACAACAACCACCACAACAACAACCACCACAACAACAACCACCACAACAACAACCACCACAATAACAACCACCACAACAACAACCACCACAACAACAACCACAGCTGCCGGCGCAGGGTAGCACTCCACGGACCCTACTAGGCCGGCTAGTTTTCGACTTCTGTATCTGTTCGTTAAAACAGAAGCTTGGTGGCGAGATTTATCTAAGTCCGCTACTCCATTTCGCTGCTATCCTCGGTATCGATAGTAAGACCTACGCGTGGAAGAAGGCACAGGATTATACCACGCAGCTATCCGGCCTTATATGGTGCGCAAGGGTACTAGTTCTGGAGGATACGTTCCGCGACCTACCTAACGACGACCCTGTGGCTTTTACCGCCGAAATGGCCGAGCAGTTTAAAGCTGTTCAACGGACGTGGCTAGTAAGCGGGACATATACCCCAAGTAGCAGTATTATCCGCTGGCTATCTTACGGTAAAGGCTACCGAAAAATAGAGGGTAATACCGCGCGTGTGGTCTGGGAGACTAGCGCAGATAGGGAAGAGGTCTTACGCTACTAGGGGCAGCGAATCGACGTCGACCAGTTCCGATAGATGGCCCGAACGATTATCGACGAGGCCGAGCAGGTGCTTAATAAGCTCTGTTTCGGTAGCTAGCCTACCCTAGCTACTACTCTAGACCTCTAGCGGATCGTTAATACGCTCCAGTTTTCGGGTGCTGGCTACTCCTTTAGTACTAGTCCACAGAACACCTGGCTATAGCCGGGTAGTCGTCGATTAGCCGAGCTAGCACGCCCTACCCTATGGAATAGCAGCCGGCAGCAGTGGCGGAACAGCCAGGCGCAGCAGTGGTTAGCGCAGATCCAGGTCTTCCGGAAGGTCCACCTACTTAACACGCATATCTGGGGTGGCCAGCCCGGCCGCGGACCCGAGATTATAACTATGCTGCAGTGTGATACGCAGCAGCTACCCCGGAACGTCTTTATTTATAACGGGCAGGTTATGCTCGTTACAGACCGAGATAAAAATAAGGCGATCCGTGGAATTGGCCGTAAGGTAGCTCGGTTTTTACCGGACCGCGTGGGCAAGATGATGGCTGCGTATATTACGTGGCTAGTCCCGTTTGAGATGATGCTATATACGCAGCTTAGTATACCGGGTCCGTCGGAGGGCGTACGTGCGTGGCTATGGATAAGTCCACGCGTTAGTTTATAGGAGACGCAGGAGCTAACGCGGCAGCTTACCCGCGTAACTAGCTAGTACCTCGGCGTCGAACTAGGCGTTGCAGACTACCGGCACCTAGCAATCGAGCTAGGCCGGAAGGTGCGTGGCTTAGTTATCCGGCAGCAGGAGGTCGAAGCCCGTACTGAAGATATCGACGAGGATAGTCCTAAATTGGACTCGATTTAGGACCTCCAGGCTACCCATAGCAGCGCAACGGCTCTATAGCACTACGCCGTTAACGCCAGGTATCCACAGCAGCTACAGCCGTAGATGGTAGCTAATTTTCGAGAAATTAGCCGGCTTTGGCACCGTTACCTAGAAGACCAGCCGGCAGCAGCTACCCTACGGCAAGATCGCAACCAGCCCGCAGAACATACCCTGCGGCACCAGCAGCCGGCAGCACCTACCCTGCGGCACGACCACAACCAGTCCGCAGAACGCACCCTGCGGCACAACCACGACCAGTCCGCAGAACGTACCCTGCGGCACGACCACGACCAGTCCGCAGAACGCACCCTGCGGCATAACCACGACCAGTCCGCAGAACGTACCCTGCGGCACCAGCAGCCGGCAAGCACCTACCCTGCGCCACGACCACTACTACAACTAGACCTCCTCTCCCTAACCAAAGCGTTAACGGTTAGAAAACGATTTGGATAGGATAAATCGGACCCTAGAGTTACTTCTAGGAGCCGGTTTATAGTGGCGGTCCGAAGAGCAGCAACGTGGTATAGTCCGGATATTAGCTCTCCGCGGAGACTGTACCCAGATTATTATCCTGCCTACCGGTGGGGGAAGAGTATTTTTTCTTCCTCCCGGCACTGCTAGAATACGGTACTAGTATCGTCGTTATCCTATTTACCGCGTTACTAGCCGATCTAGTTAAGCGCGCGCAGGCGTTGGGGGTCGACTGTATCCAGTGGCAGCCAGCCGTAGAGCAGAGACGTACTGCTAGACTAGTTATCGTTAGTGCCGATCTAGCTATCGGTACTACGTTTCTAGCCTACGCAGAGAGCTTACGGAGTAGAGGGCTACTAGTTCGGTTTTATATCGACGAGTGCTATACTATCCTACTCGACGCAGAGTACCGTCTTATCCTATAGGACCTCCGCGAGCTCTACCGGTTCGAGTGCCCCGTTGTCCTCTTAACTGCAACGCTCCCAGTCCAGTTAGAGCGTCCTTTCCGGCAGTTAATGCTTGCAGACAACGCTGAGATTATCCGTGCGCGGACTACTAAGCGTAATATACGCTATGCCGTTTTTATAGCAGAGGCTATAGAGGACGAGGTAGTTTCTACCGTAAATCGGTTCCAGAGGCGTTAGCAGCGTACCGAGAGGGGCATAGTCTACTGCCGGTCGAAAGCCAAGTGCGAGGAGCTAGCCGATAAAATCGGTTGCACCTCCTACTATAGCGGACTAGACGGGCTAACGCAGCTAGACCGTCTAGCTACGTGGATCGAGGGTCGCCAGGAGAGCAGCTGGATCGTTGCTACTATAGGGCTTGGTACTGGTATTGATATTGGAGGGATCGTTACTATTATCCACGCAGAGGCGCCCTACGGATTAGTGGATTTTATCTAACAGACCGGCCGCGGTGGGCGCCGTAACGACGAGAGCGTTGATTCCGTTATTATATGGAATGGACGGCTAGCCTGGGCTAAGCTGTATAGCAGCGACGTGGAGGTAATAAACCGGGAAGCAATGGACCGGTTTTTACGTACCGTCGAATGCCGGCGGATCGTACTTGGCGATTTCTTCGATAGCTAAGGCGACGACTGCGCTGCGGTAGGAGGAGAGCTCTACGATCGCTGCCAGGTAGCTGGTACGGATAGTAGAGAGGATATATTATCCGAACCGTCCGAACCGTCCGAATTATCCGAATCGTCTAGTCCGGACGAGGACGAGGAGGAGGACAAGGACGAGGACAAGGACGAGGATAAGGACGAGGACCAGGACCAGCAAGGAAATCAGTCTACTAGCCAGGAGACTATACCGACTAGCCGGCTAAGGCAGGCTATCCAAGATAAGCATACGCAGGACGTGCTATTACGGCAGTGGCTAGCAGAGGTGCAGGGTGGTAGTTGTCCTCTCTATATCCTTCGTTGGTGCCAACGGGGAGGGATCCGACTCTAGAGGGGAAACCTAGGCACCCCTTTAACTGTTATAACAACCCTCCGTATACTAGTTATCTAGCGTGGCGGCGGCGAATCCGGTTTAATGCTTATAGCTGCTGCTATTAGTGTGGACTGCCGCAGGACTAGTGCAACGCAGCCGAGATAAAGAGGGAGTGTAGGTATAAGGATACTATCCTACCAGTCCTTATAGGGCTAGGTGTTAGTAAGACCTTTAGTAAGATGGTGAAGGATGAGTTTGGTATCGACGTAGCTAACGAGGCTACGTATATTAAATAGGTAGGACGGACTAGCCGGCAGGGGTAAGCCGGTTACAAATGGTGTACTGGTATGGCGTTTTGTGGTTTGTAAGGTTTACTATGCTGAGGTGTAGATTAGGGTAGTTAGGTTGAGGGTTCGAATGTAGGTAGCGTTTCTAGCTATAGCAGGGAAAATAAAAATAAATAGAAAGTATAGGTGTATAGAGCTAGTTCCGCTCTATAATTCTATCTATTTTATTATATCCTTAGACGTTACGTACGGTAGATGCACGATATTTAATAGCTTCTACTACTATTTATACCGAGGTAAAGATTGGGGTGGTTAGGTTGAGGGTTCGAATGTGGGTAGCGTTTCTAGCTATAGCAGGGAAAATAAAAATAAATAAAAAGTATAGGTATATAGAGCTGGTTCCGCTCTATAATTCTATCTATTTCATTATATCCTTAGACGTTACGTACGGTAGATGCACGATATTTAATAGCTTCTACTACTATTTATACCGAGGTAAAGATTGGGGTGGTTAGGTTGAGGGTTCGAATGTGGGTAGCGTTTCTAGCTATAGCAGGGAAAATAAAAATAAATAAAAAGTATAGGTATATAGAGCTGGTTCCGCTCTATAATTCTATCTATTTCATTATATCCTTAGACGTTACGTACGGTAGATGCACGATATTTAATAGCTTCTACTACTATTTATACCGAGGTAAAGATTGGGGTGGTTAGGTTGAGGGTTCGAATGTGGGTAGCGTTTCTAGCTATAGCAGGGAAAATAAAAATAAATAAAAAGTATAGGCGTATAGAGCTAGTTCCGCTCTATAATTCTATCTATTTTATTATATCCTTAGACGTTACGTATGGTAGATGCACGATATTTAATAGCTTCTACTACTATAGTATGAGTTTTCGTGGGGGAGCTAGACTCGGAAGCTAGTATACTAGCGTGGATAAGCCGATAGGGGTTTTTACTAGGGGAAAGACTAGAACTATAATAACTTCTTTATTTTAGCGATGCACGTTATAAAACTTTGAAATGCTATATTATATATAACGAGCTTTCGTGTAGTATTTATTTATAATTTTTAATCTATATATAGCGTGTACTATAAAGAGTTTAATAGTAGGAAAGTATAGAAAAGAAGCGAAAAGCAGCTTAATCGGACGTAATAGAATAAAGTTTTTAGGCACGTTTATAGAGCTACTTATCTTATCTTATTATTTTAAGAGGAGGAAAAACTAGCTTAATTTCTATAACTATTTAGAGGTAAAAAGACTACCTACTTATTTTGTTAGTAAAACAGAAGTACTACGTATAGTACGTAGTAGCCTGCGGTCTTAGGGTCGACTAAGACCTAGAGAAGGATAGTAGCAGCGCAGCCGGTATACCGGCAGCGCGCGTATCTAACTAATTATATAGTAAAACTAATTAGATAACTAATTGCATAACTAATTAGATACCTAATTAGTAAAGACTAGACTCTGGAGTGCTTTGAGAGGAGGAAAAACTAGCTTAATTTCTATAACTATCTAGAGGTGAAAAGACTACCTACTTATACTACTAGTTAGCACTGCAGCTGCTAGACTAGACTAGACTAACTACTATAACTGCCGGCTATAATAGCCGGTAGTAACAGCCTACTTTGTAATAATATAATATAACAGTTAGATATAAGAGTTAGATATAATAGTTAGAAATAACGGTATATACGTAATAGTACGTGATAATAGACCCTGTTAGAGCTGCCCCTATTATAATACTTGGAAATAACGGTATATACGTAATAGTACGTAATAATAGACCTTATTAGAGCTACTCCTATTATAGTACGTAGTAGCCTGCGGTTTTAGATTTAACTAAGACCTAGATATTAATAGGTGCTTTAAATATATAAAAAATATAATAGGAAAGATTTTCTAATAATCTCTACGTTATAACTACGACTTATTTTACTTTATAGTAGTATAGGAATAACTAGTTCCAAGGTATTAATAATAGAAGAGTAAAAATTTAATTATAAAGTATAATAGCTAACTAAAAGAATCTTATAGCTAAGAATTAGATTATCTACTTATACAAATATAATAGTACGAAGTATTAGATAAAGTATATCCTTACTATATTTTAGCTACCCCTATTATAATAGTAGTATAAGTAAGTAATCTTTTACTTTTAAATAGTTATAGAAATTAAACTAGTTTTTCCTTCTTTTAAAAGACTTTAAAGCTTAGATATTTTTAATACTTTAAGTACTATATAAAAGTAAGATAAAATAAAGTATTTAAAAACTTAGGGTAAGAAAAGGGGAGTTAGAGTTAGGGTAATAAAGTGGGGCTTAACTTAGGGTAAAAATAAAAGTAATTAAATATTAAAATAGAAAGTTTAAAGTAAAAAAAAGATTTTAGTTAGGGTAAGAAAAGTGGAGTTAGAGTTAGGTTACTAAAGTGGGGCTTAACTTAGGGTAAAAAAAAAGTAATCAAATATTAAACTAAAAAGTTTAAAATAAAAAAAAGATTTTAGTTAGGGTAGGAAAAGTGGAGTTAGAGTTAGGTTACTAAAGTGGGGCTTAACTTAGGGTAAAAAAAAAAGTAATTAAATATTAAACTAAAAAGTTTAAAATAAAAAAAGATTTTAGTTAGGGTAGGAAAAGTGGAGTTAGAGTTAGGTTACTAAAGTGGGGCTTAACTTAGGGTAAAAAAAAAAGTAATTAAATATTAAACTAAAAAGTTTAAAATAAAAAAAGATTTTAGTTAGGGTAGGAAAAGTGGAGTTAGAGTTAGGTTACTAAAGTGGGGCTTAACTTAGGGTAAAATAAAAAGTATTAAAAAATTAAAATAAAAAGTTTAGAATAAAATATTTTGTTAAGTTAGGATAAGAAAAGTGGAGTTAGAGTTAGGTTAATAAAGTAGGGCTAGAGTTAGGGTAAAATAAAGGGGATTAAATATTAAAATATAACGTTTAAATAAAAAAAAGTTTTTTTATTAGGGTAAGAAAGAAAGTAAAGTTAAAGTTAGTAGTATAAGTAACTTTAAAGGTAGAAAGAAAATTTTAATAGGGATATAAATAACTATTAATAAGAAATAGAATAAAAATAATAGTATATATAACTATATATAGTAGAAGATAAATATATATAGCGGCGTAAATAATAGTAAAGAGTAAAAAGGAAATAAAAATAAAAATAGAGATAACCGTTAATAATAATATATAATAAAAAATAAATAGCGGTAGAACTAACCGTTAATAGTAGTAAAGAAAAGAATAAATATAAAAGTTAAAGAGAATAAGCGTTAATAGTAATAAAGAATAGAAGGGAATAAGCGTTAATAGTAATAAAGAGTAGAAGAAAATAAGCGTTAATTATAATAAAGAGAAGAATAGAAATAAAGAGATAGTAATAAAATAAATATAAAGAGTAAAAAGAATAGTAAAGGTATAGAAGTGTAAATAGTAAAAAAGAAATATATTAAGCGATATAAGTAATAGTAGAAAGTAAAAATAAGAGGATTTGGGATAAGAAAATAAATAAATATAACGGTATAAATAGCTATTAAAGAAGAAGAGAAATAGAAAAAATAGTATTAGTAAATATAAAGAGTAGAATAGAGTTAGAAATAAATATAGAAGTAAGTATTACCGACTATAAAGATAGAATAGAGGTAGAAATAAAGTATTATAAATAAGGGTTAAAAGTAGAAAAGATAATAGTATTAGTATAAATAATAAAGATAGCGTTAAAAATAAGAAAGAAAATAAACGTTATAAGTAGTAAAGAAGAGCGTTAAAGGTAGGAAAGAGGAGGGTTAAGAGTAGGAAAGATAAGTATTAAGTATAAGAAAGAGAAGAATAGCGGTATAAAAAGTATAAATAAGTGTTAAGAGTAGAGAAAATAGCGTTAAAGTTAAGAAAGATAAGCGTTATAAGTAAGAAAGAAATAAGTATTAAAAGTAGAGAAGATAGCGTTATAAGTAGGAAAGAAATAAGAGTTAAGGTTAAAGAAGATAGCGTTATAAATAGGAAAGATAAGTATTATAAGTAAGAAAGAAATAAGCGTTAAGAGTAGAGAAAATAGCGTTAAGGATAAGGGAAGATAAGCGTTAAGAGTAGAAAAGAAATAAGCGTTAAAAGTAGAGAAGATAGTATTAGGAATAAGAAAGATAAGTATTATAAGTAGAGAAGATAGTATTAGGAAGAGAGAAAATAAGCGTTATAAATAGAAAAGAAATAAGGGTTAAGAGTAGGGAAGATAGCGTTAGGAATAGGGAAAATAAGTATTATAAATAGGAAAGAAAGAATAGTATAATAGATAATAAAGATACGTATTAGGAGTAAGAAAGAGTAGTATTATAAGTAGGAAAGAAATAAGCGTTAAAAGTAGAGAAGATAGTATTAGGAATAGGAAAGATAAGGGTTATAAATAAGAAGGAAATAAGCGTTAAGAGTAGAAAAAATAGTATTAAAAATAGGAAAGATAAGCGTTATAAATAGGAAAGAAGGAATAACGTAATAAATAATAAAGATATATATTAGAAGTAAAAAAGAAAAAGCGTTTAAAGTAAAGGAGATAGTATTAGGAATAGGAAATATAAGCGTTAGGAGTAGGAAGGAAAAGCGTTATAAATAGAAGGGAAAGAAGGGTTAGGAATAGAAAAGATAAGTATTAAAAGTAGAGAAAATAGTAGAAATAAAAAGGATAAGCGTTATAAATAAGAAAGAAATAAGTATTAAAGGAAGAGAAGATAGTATTAGGAATAGGATATATAAGCGTTAAAAATAGAAAAGAAATAAGCGTTAAAGGTAGGAAGAATAAGGGTTATAAATAGAAAGGAAATAAGTATTAAGAGTAAAGTAGAGTTAGGGTTATTAGGGTTATTAGAATTTATTTTAGGAAGGGTTAGGGTTAGGAGAAAATAAAGATAGGAGGATATAAAGGGGGTAAGATATAAAAAGAAAAGTATTAAAAAAATAGGAATAGGAATTTTTAGGGTTAGGAAAAGAGATAAAATAAATAAAGGGAGAATAATAAGAGAGTATAAAGAATAAGAAGGAAATAAGGATATAATAAAAGGAAAGAAAAGAGAAAAGAAGTATTAAAAATAAAGGTAAGAAATAGATAAGAGGTAAATAATAAGAAAGAGGAGGAAATATAAGTAATAAAGAAGAAAAGGGAGATAAAAATAGTAGTAGTAAAGATATTATAATAAATAAAAGGGAGTATAGAGAAGATAATAGAAGAGAGTATAAGTAAAATAATAGATAAAAAGGGAGATAAGATAGAAGGGGATAGGTAAAGATAGAGATAGAGATAAAAGTAGGAGAGTATAAAAGAGAAAAGGGTAGGGTAGAATATAAGAAGGATATATAATTTTTATAGTTATAATTATAGAGAATAGTTATAAGATTTTTTAGGAATAGAGAATAAGTATAAAATAAAAAGGGTTTATTAATAATATAAAGGTATTAAAGATAAAAGTATTAAATAAAGAGAAGTAAATAATAAAAAGAAGGATTTAGATAATAGTAAGGATATTATAAGAAGGAAAATAAAATATTAAAGGTATATTTAAAGGTAAAAATAAAAATAAAGATAATAAGAAAGAGTAGAAGTAAAGATAGGGGATAGAAATAAGGGAGGAATAGGGAATAGTTTAAAAAAGAATAAGGTATAGTTTAAAAAGAGAAATAAAGAGAATAATAAAGAAAATAATATAGGGAGTAAGAATAATAGTATAAATAAATAAAGAGAAAAGAAAAAGAGTAGGAAAATAGGGTATAAGAAAAAAGATATAAAATTAGATATAGTAAAATAGTTTAAGGATAATAATAAGTAAAAATTAAAAGAGAGAAGAATATAGAAGAATAATATAAAATTAAGTATAGTAAAATAAATTAGAGATAATTAATAAAGAAAAGATAAAAAATAAGAAGGTATAAAAGATAAAAAGATAAGTATTAAAGAGATTATAAAAGAGGGAAAAGGAGTAATAAAAATAAAATTAAGAAATAAGGAGTAAAGAAGAGAGAGAAGATAAAGATAATATAAAAAAGGAGGAAAAGAAAGTAAAATAAAGAATAAAGAGGAATTAAAGAAAGAAAAGGAGAAAAAGAAGAAAAAAAAGGAAAGTAAAGATATAAGAAGGATTTATTTTAAAGAAGGAATATTAAGAAGGAAAGATAAAAATAGGAGGGTATAAAAAGGGTAAAATATAATATAAAAATAAAAATAAAAAGAAAGAAAGTATTAAAAATAAAAGTAAGAAATAAATAAGAGGTAAATAATAAGAAAGAATAAAAAGAGATAAGTAATAAAGATATTATAATAAATAGAATAAAATAGGGTAAGGGAATAAGTAAAATAAGAAGGGAGTATAAATAGGATAATAAAAGGGAGTATAAGTAAGATAATAAAGGGAAGTATATATAAAATAGGAGATAATATAGAAGAGGATAAATAGAGATAAAGATAAGAGTAGAAGAGTATAAGGAGAAAAAAGTAGAGAAGAATAAAGGAAGGATATAGAATTAAATATAATAAAAGAGTATAGAATTTTATTTATAATTATAAAGAATAGTAGTAAAAGTAAGTAGAAATAGGGGATAAATATAAAATAAATAAAAAGAGAATAATATTTAGGGTATAAAGAGTTTTAGGTTAGGAGTTATAAAGAGAGTAAAAGGGTTAAAAATAAAGGTAATAAATAAAAAGAAGTAAAAGAATAAAAAAGAATAAAAAGAAGTAAAGAGAGTAGTAAAAAGGGAAGAAGAGAAATAAAAGTAAAAGTAAGAAATAAATAAAAGGTAAATAAAAAGAAGAAAGAAGAGAAATAAAAAGTAGAAAGGTAAGGAAGAATAAAATATTATAATAAATAAAAGAAGATAAAAGGGATTATAAGTAATAATAAATAGGGGGGTATAAATAGAATAAGAAAGAGAAATAAGAAATAAAGTAATAAAAGTAAGAGATTATAAAGAAGAAAGAAGGTAAGGTAAAATATAAAGAAGAAAGGTATAAAATTAAATATAGTAAAATAGTATAATTATTATAATTATAATTATAGTTAGAAAATAGGTATAAAGATAAAAGTAAGGGAATATAAAAAGGGAGGAGAGTAAAGTAAAATAAAGAATAAAGAATAATTAGAGAAAGAAAGGGAGGAAAAGAATAAAAAGGAGTAAGGTAAAGATATAATAAGAAAGAAATTAAGGAAGAAGAATTTATTTTAAGGAAAAGATAAGTATTAAAGAGGGAAAAAGAGTTATAAAAATAAAAGTAAGAAATAGAAATAAGGTAAATAAAAGGAAGGAAGAGAAATAAGGAGTAAAGAGGAGAGGGAAAATAAAGATATTATAATAAATAAAAGAAGATAAAAGGGAATATATAATAATAGAAAGAAAGAATATAAGTAGAATAAAAGATAAGAGGAGTATAAGTAGGATAATAAAGAGGAATATAAAATAAAGGTAATAAGAGTATAATAATATAGAGAGGTTTTATAGAGATAAGAGTAAAGGAATATAAAAGAGAAAAAAGGTAAGATAAAGTATAAAGAAGAAGGGTATAAAATAAAATATAATAGGGTAATATAAGAATTATATTTAGGGTTAAGAAGTAAGTATATAAATAAAAGTAAAGGAGTATAAAGAGGGAGGAAAGTAAAGTAGAATAAGGGATAGAGAATAATTAAGGGAAGAAAAGAAGAAGAAGAATAAAGTAAAAATATAATAAGGAGGGAATTAAAGAAAAAGAATTTATTTTAGGGAAGGAATATTAAGAAGTAAGAATAAAGATAAAAGGGTATAAAAGGGGTAAAATATAAAAGTAAAGTAATAAAGAAAATAAGAATAAGATTTAATAAGGATAAAGATTAATAAGAATAGAGAAAAGAAATAAAAGAAATAGAAGGAGAATAATAGAAGAGTATAAAAAGTAAGAAGATAATAAAAAGTAAGAAGATAATAAAAAGAGAAAAGAAGTATAAAAGATAGGTAAGAAAGAAGGAGGAGAGATAAGTAGTAAAGAGGAAAGGGAGTAAAAGTAAGATAATAGAAGAGAGTATAAGATAATAGAAAGGAGAATAAATAAAAGGGAGTATAAGTAAGATAATAGAAGGGAGAATAAATAGAAGGAAGTATAAGTAAAATAATAGAAGAGAATATAGGTAAGATAATAGAGGGGAGTATAGGTAAGATAATAAAAGGGAGTATAAGTAAAATAATAGAAGGGAGTATAAGTAAAATAATAGAAGGAAAGATAAGTAAAATAGTAGATAAAAAAGAGAGATAAGGATAAGAGTAGGAGAGTATAAAGGAGAAAAAGGTAGGGTAGAATATAGGAAGGATATTTTAGGGTTATAATAGAATAGTATAAAAATAATATTTATAATTATAGTTATAAAGAATAGTAAGAAGATTTTTTAGGAATATAAGATAAGGATAAAAAGAATAAAAAGAGGATATATTTTTAGGGTAAAGGGGAGAAAGTAAATAGGGATTATGAAAGATAAAAGAAATAAATAAAGAGAAGTAAATAATAAAAAGAAAGATTTAGATAAAAGTAGAGAAAGTATAAGAAGGAAAGTTAATA